>QJOB01000005.1:0-18696 GCA_004155035.1 Monosporascus sp. 5C6A | reverse complement strand
GGCCCCCCCCCGCCCTTTTTGGTTGTTACGGCCGGGAGGCAGGACGCGGCGTCGTTTGGGAGTAGCTCTGCTCCTGGAGAAATGCCCCGTAGAGGATGACGCGCCTGCCGCCCGGTCTTCCTGCGCTGAGACGTGCTGAGACAACGAGTTAGGATGCTGTTGCCGGAAACTGCACGGGGGTAAAAAGGGGATGATGTGGATAGGAAGAAGCTGCCAACGGAGACCTGAGTGGCAGGGCAGGTCTACATGCGTGGGGTGACGGCCCAAGGCTGTCACCCTGCAACAAATATTCTGCGGCGAGCGATACGTGCAGGATGGGACGCATGGCCCCGGACGGGCAATCGGGAGTTCCTAACAAGGCCCACGAGGCAAAACCTGCGGGATCCCGAGGAAGGGATCATAGGGCAACGTGCTACACCACCGTCTATGAGAGGACGCCCGGCCTGAAACCCGGGAGTGCATGCTCTGATGGTGCTACGAATTAATAACGAGTCAGGCGGTGGAAGACGATCCGAGGGAGAGGCAATTGGCCTCCCCGACTTGGCTTGTGTAGGAAACATCTGTAGGGTGTATGCTTTGCTTATTTCTCCATAGATATTACGATCATGATACCCTCCTGTCTAGCTTGATTCATTTATATAGCCTTGACTTTCAGTTGAAATCTCGTGGGAGTGCTGACTGGGTTTTCGCTTTGGAATTAAGTTCCCAGCCGCCGGCCGCATGATTATTGGCTAACCATCTCTTGTCCCGAAATATGCGTGGATTCTCAACAGATACCCTTACCGCGGTTTGTTCCCGGCATATACGTTCCTGATAATCTAACGAGGTACGTTGGGCACCATACAGGACTACAGGAGCACAAATCTACAGCAGTAACCAAGCCTAAGTACCGAGGATCACGAAAGCAAACGCATACGTCGCACCGACACAATCTCACCATGCCCCAACGACGGGCATCAGCCATCAATAAAACGCAGTAGACAGTCTTATTTAGTAGTTTTCCCTCTGAACCTGACCTGGCATGACCCAAATCAGCCCCGACACTGGGAACCTAAACGCGTGTGCCAGCCGGCCCTCATTAACGCGCGCCACCGCGCGGTCCGTCCGTCCGGGTTGTTGTATAAACGCAAAACGAAGAATACCGGCAATACTGTGACCAGTGTGGGAGAAATCATCCATGCCTCGCGGCAGCTCGCAGAAGTTGGTAAAAGATAGGAAGTAGTGGGTGGGTAGGTAAGTGAGCCATGGGAGCAGGGTGACGATCACTCTATCTCAGATCTTCCACCAGAGAGACTACTACTCGTGAGTCATCGTTGCCGAACATACTGACCGAAAGGCGCGCGCAGATATCTGGTGTGAAGACCTGTGCGAGGCTCTGAATATCGTGATGTCGCAAGAAATAACTGTGTCAAAGCGTATGCACAAGAACACATGATTGTAGTGTACAAGCAGACGTGAATACCATCTGCTGGGGATCTTGGGAGGTAGGAAAGGCCACTGACTGGAGAGTTGCTCCATGGCCTTGTGCTATGGCGTTGCCAGAAGGTGACCAGCCGGAATTATTTTGTTGTGAAGAGGTCTCCGCAATCCTGAGTATATACTTCTGAGTTTTGAGTCCACCGCGTACATTAGACGGAGGGGAGACCAGCGCATTATGATGGGTGGGTGTTACAGGACATAGTCCTTTTCGGCACGGAGGGCATTCGGGGATATCTCCCTAGCCCCTCGGCTGCTTCTAACGACCATAAGGGTGGAAGCCGCGATTGCCTCCCCGGCCCCCACCGCGATAGTTCGCACCCGGCTTGCCGGCGTTCTTAGGACCTGTGGGCGCGTTGGCGGGAGGTGCGAGATTCGGGTCCGCAGGCGCCGGGCTGCCGTGATGGCTACCTCTGTTCCGGTGGAACCCGCCCCGTCCTCCTTGGTTAAAGTTGGGCTGCGGTACATCGTCATACATGCCCTCCCACGAGGTCGGGTCGCCACCGGCCATTCCGCCTCCATAGGCTTGGTTGTAACCGCCCCGGCCGCCCCGTCTGCCTCCGCCTCCCCGCTGGTTGAACATCTGCTGCTGGTTATAATTGCCGAAGCCCTGCTGGCCCGCCTCTCCCTGGTCCCCGCCCTGACCCTGACCGCCAGCTCCGTTGGCCATCATCTGTTGCTGCATTTGTTGTTGCATTTGTTGCATCATCTGCGGATTCATGTTGGCCATAGCGGCTGCCATCGGGTTATTCTGGCCCCCAGGACCACCGCCTTGTCCCATTTGCTGTTGCATTTGCTGCATCTGCTGCATTTGCATCATCTGCATCATTGCCGGGTTCATGCCGCCCATGCCCATGCCTCGGTTCATAGCCATTTGCTGCTGCATCATAGCCATATACTGTTGCATTCGCTGCAGGTATTGCGCCATTACCTGTGGGGTCATTCCCCCTTGCCCCATTTGGTTGGCCATTTGATTCTGGTTGTTGCCTTGGTCTTCGGCGCCTCCTTTTCTGAATTTACCGCGTCTTGAGGCCTCTTCTTCCTCTCGCATGTTACCTCTCGGTTGGGCCTTCTTGACCTCGATTGGCTTTCCATGGATCTCAAGGTGAGTATTCAAGCACGCCTCGACGCCGGCCTCGCTTTCGAAGGTGACAAATCCGAAGCCCCTCGGCCGTCCGGTGTCCTTATCCATCATAAGGGTGGCATCGACTACTCGACCAAACTGGGCGAAGTAGTCCTTGAACTCTGGCTCGGTAGTCTCCTGGCTGACGCCTCCTACGAAAATCTTGCTTGTCTTCTCTTGCTCATCCCTGGGGATGGCCCGCTTGGGATCGATCTACGGAAACAGAGTTAGCGGTCGGTATCCCCTAATGTGGGAAGGTATCAGAACATGGCTTACAATCTTGCCATCCAAGAAGTGCTCTTTGACCATAACGATGTTGACACACTTGGGGTCTTTGAAGGTAAGGAAACCGAAGCCACGGGATCTCCCGGTAGCGCCGTCTCTCATGACGGTACATTCCGTAACCTCGCCAAACTGGGAGAAGTAGTCACGAAGGGACTCTGACGCAGGAATCAGCACGGCGTCTCAAGTCGGAAGGTAACCATGGTAAGTGCTTACGATCAGTAGTTTCCCAGTTCAAACCACCAATGAACATTTTCCTAAAGGAGGGGTAATGGTTAGCAAAAACCCCTTACAAGCAATGGAAAACGTGTGGTGAACTCAAATCAGCTCAGAAGCACCAAATATTGACGTTTCGAATGGTACCGATTGTCACTCGAGCAAACAACACGAGCTCATAGACTGTGATTGGCGGGTGATATGCAATGCATGGTGCAATATGTCTGCCAGAAGCTCTCCCCGGACCTTGAATACTCATCATCTACGCGCCCAGTCGTGGGTGCAGAGATCCCAGTCAGTGGGCTTATCCAGGGAAGACTGCGCATTATTTGACCTTCCCCGGACCCGTCATTCTCAGAAGGGCAGGGTATGAACTCCTCCTCTTGGCTATGACGTATATCCATGATGGCGATGAAAGTTCCGTGTGCAGTTCAGAACAGGTAGATGTAGATAGAGGTGTGGATGACAGGGATGGCGATGTTTGCTGCTGAGCCAATGATCTGGGCAGACCCGACGTGGACGCCACAAATAGCACTGTCCAGAGGAAAGAGCTGATGCAGCTGAGATGCCAGAAACGTTGTCGAATTGTTTGTTCTCGAGTCTCTTTGCTATCGTCAAGCTAGGTCATGGCCTCGAGCGCTATTCGCTGCCAATATTTGTTACAGCCCCCCGAACAGCAGTATTCTCGCCGATCTTTATGGGCCTATCTTGGATGAACGGCTACGGAAGGCGGAAGGCGCCCCTCAACTGACTATGGTCGACTGTTTGTCGTTGGTCTTCTCTGGTAGAAAGAAGTGCGAATGTATCCTCCTTCGTCCACACCTCTTTTTTCTTCTGACCCTCGACGCCCTCTGTTTTCAAATCATGACAGGCGAGAGCGATCTTGGCCTGGTTCGAAAACCCGGCCGATACGGCGATTCTACCGCCACAATCTGCTCTTCTCTTCGAAGCAGACAGCAAGCCGAAGTGTCCTCTTACCCACAGTCCTTTCGGCCATGCATCCAGGATCATAGCATACGATTTTTTGCGACCATGGCTAGCAGCCACCATCGTAGAATAGTGACCATCCTCGCCTCCCCTAGCGGCGGGATAATCATATATGCCCCACAAACCCAGCCAGGCATGCTTCGGAAGGGATGAGTGGCGGTGAGGAGCTTCTAATGCCAGAGGCCTGGCAGCAGACATGAAACAGCACTTGTAAGAAACGAAACGAAAGACATTACTTACCCATCCTCCTTCGCGCTTGGTCCCCTCGTGCTGTGGAACGAATGGGCAGACATATCCTGTTGGGGCGGAGGAGCAGCAGCCGGGGTACCGCTGGAACCATTTCCGAGATTGAAGTCCACGTCGTCGTCATCTTCATAATTTTCCTCTTGGTAATCGTCACCGTAACCATCATCGGCGGGATGGGGGCCCGCGTCGGCATGGTTAGATTCGGGCTGAGGCTGTGCCGGTGCTTCTGCGGCTGGTTGAGGCTGTGAAGGAGCTGGCGCGGGCGCGGGTGCGGGCGCAGCTACAGGTGCAGATGCGGATGACGGTTCGTTATCGTCGTAACTGCGTAGAGTTAGCGAGCGGACGGCAGCATGGAACGAACGTGTCCAGGTAATGGTGAGAAATGTCCAAGACACGTGAAGTCGACGCGAGATGGGGGCAAGGCTGCAGGGTCGACTCACAGATCGGCGAAGAGGTCATCCTCGAAATTCTCGGGTTCCGCCATGGTGAAGAAGGATATGATAGATTAAAGATCAAGAAATCGGCAGGTTTCGAGATGACTCGAGCAGGCGAAATCGGGGAGTTGGCAAGGCGGAAATAGGGACGTATCAGCTATCGAGCATCAAGAAATTGCAACAGATGTCCCAGTCGAGTACTCGCTGCTGAACGTAAACTGTTTTCAATGTGGAAGAGTAAGGAAGAAAGGTAAATGGAGTAAAGAAGAAGAAGAAGAAGAAGGAAGCATGAAGTTTCAGAAAAACTCAAGAAGTGCTGCGGCCTGAGTGAGCGGGCCGGATAACTTTATTAGCAGGTCTATTTAGGTAATCCGGGTTCACCGTTTCTCTGGTAGTTCTTCGCCCTGCGCAACGCTAACGATAAGGAGAGCACGGACAACACATACATGTATGTATGTACATGCCTAACCTCAACGTGAATGGGTGGTCAAAGCTCCCATGCTGTATGTACAATTTCACACCCGGTTGGGGCCGCGTTAGACGCGCGGTGCAATATCTTGGATAGTATCGATACCTTGGCACTCGGTACGTTTTTGGGCCCTTACCTAGGCCCTTACCTAGGTACGTTTCATCGGGTGGCTTGCTGCAACAGGAGGGGCAGATGCGATGCGGCTTGACACTTCCCCCCCCCCCGTCTCGTCTCATTCGCCAACACCTTAACATGCAAAACCTACTATTACAGGCTACAGGTACTACATAGCAGAACCGCCTGACGTTATGCATTCAGCAACCCCCTGTTGTTGAAGCTCCCACATGAGGGTATCAGGCATGAACAACATCGAACAATGTGACATTTTGCAAATAGCTAAAAATTCCCTATAATCCCACCTTTATCACCATGTTCTCCTCTTCAGGCAGCGGCAAAAAGCCGCCAGCGCAGCAGGTAAGTTTCCCCATTCCTAGGCCCTTGTCATCGATTTATCCACCACCGAAGGCCAACCACTCGCTGACCGCTGGCGACGATGACGTAGGAGATGGTACAGGTTGGTAAGTCTTCCCGAAGAAATACCCTAACCTTCGTCTCCCTCGCCCTTCAATACACACACGTCTCTGTAGGATGTATCTTCTGTCTGAATCTGGTTCGCACGCTCGAACCAAGCTCCCTATATTATGTTGCTAACCTGCCCCGGTTTCTGTCGACAGACAGGTCCGAGTAAGTCGCATTATACGAACCTCATCAAAGGCCCCAGTATTCAAACGAGAACTAAAACCCAACCAGGTCGGCTTCTCCCTTCTGGCGGCTTCAGAGAGAAAACATGCCTAAGAAGGAAACCTTGGTTAAGGGGGCCGCCTATTCACATGCGGACATGCTGAACTTTGATTCTCTGTACGTGTCCCAGCCCGACGTCGCGCAGCCCCCCAGACTTTTAAGTTAACCGCAAAACCAGGAGCCTATCGGGTACCTCGTCCAGGCCGAAGACGCCCCCATCATCTTCCTCCCAAAGAGCGCGGCCGACCAATGTTAATACACCACCCAAACCCTCCTCGGGTCTATCTTCACCACCCTTGAAGTCATATTTCCACTTTTTGTCGGACACGAATCAAGACTGGAACGTCGACGATGTCGAGGGCGACGACGTGTACGAATATGACGACGATGATGGGGACGACTTTGGCTTACCGAGCCTGTCGAACATGAAGCGGAAGTCGAGGCGCATGGCGGCTGCTCAGGGGAGAACAATTTCCGAGGGGAACTTGCCCCCTCTGGACAATGCGTCAGCCCCGTCCCAAAGACGTTACTCGAATAGCGCCGATATAGCTATTGAGCGGCCGGCGCCTACATATCCAATGCCGAAGAAGAGCGAAGGCAAGATTTTGAGGCCACAGTATAAGGATATCCTCAAAGGTTTGTCATCACTTACCCCTACCCTATATCCGAGCCCCTCGCTGATGAACCACAGATCCGGCCAACGCTCTACATCTGATCGACCATCCTACAGTACCCCCTAATGCTACGCCGAAGGAAGTAGACGGCATAAATTCTCGAGTGACGAGGATAAACAAATTCAAAAAGATTCTCCAAGCCAGTACGATTTCACTGACAGACCTGAGGGCATTGGCCTGGTCTGGCGTTCCTGAAGAGGTGCGCGCCATGACCTGGCAGCTGCTGCTCAGTTATCTCCCCACCAGCAGTGAGAGACGAGTCGCAACACTGGAACGAAAACGAAAGGAATATCTAGATGGTGTTAGACAGGCGTTCGAAAGGGGGGGCACAAATCCCGCGCCAACCGGCAGGTCGAGGGGTTTGGATGAAGCCATATGGCATCAAATCAGCATTGATGTCCCGCGTACGAATCCCCATATCGAACTTTACAGCTACGAGGCCACTCAACGATCGCTAGAGCGGATATTATACCTCTGGGCTATTCGGCATCCGGCGAGCGGTTATGTACAGGGGATAAACGACCTAGTCACGCCCTTCTGGCAGGTGTTTCTCGGCACGTACATCACGGACTCCAACATCGAGAGTGGTATGGATCCAGGACAGTTGCCCAAAACAGTCCTCGACGCGGTAGAAGCCGATTCGTTTTGGTGCTTAACAAAACTCCTGGACGGTATCCAAGACCACTACATTGTTGCTCAGCCGGGCATTCAGCGGCAAGTTGCCGCGCTGCGGGATCTTACTGCTAGGATCGATGCGGATCTTGCGAAGCACTTTGAGAACGAGCACGTCGAGTTCATCCAGTTCAGCTTTCGGTGGATGAACTGCCTCCTCATGAGGGAGATCAGCGTCCGGAACACCATCCGGATGTGGGACACGTATCTGGTATGTGTGTATCGTACCCGTGTCGCTTCCGATGCCCATATGTATATAGTATGCTGACAGCCACACAGGCGGAGGAGCAAGGGTTCTCCGAGTTCCACCTATACGTATGCGCGGCCTTCCTCGTCAAGTGGTCGAGCAAGCTGGTCAAGATGGATTTCCAGGAGATCATGATGTTCCTCCAGGCATTGCCCACGCAAGATTGGACGGAGAAGGACATCGAACTCCTGCTCAGCGAGGCGTTCATATGGCAGAGCCTGTTCAAGAATTCGTCGGCGCACTTGAGGGGCCAACCGAGTCGACGTCCGTCGGCCAATCTACAGTTGTGAAGGCGCGGGATTCCCGCCCATGCTATCATCATCAGGCTCGTGCTCAAGAATGCAGAATACTCCATGCATGCACGCGTACACATCTAATACGCCGGGAGGGCATATGTGGTTCTTCACTGGATTAGCGCTACTTTGGCGGATCATAAGGAGGTGGATCACCATAAAAGGACATCTTTCGGGAACCGGTTGGACAATGGCATGCTGTCCATCTTAGCGCGACGTCTTGGACAACCGACGCTCAGCACCGCGCCAGACATTGGCCGCAGCTCTGTCGTGGGAACATATGCAGCTCTTGGGATCAGACTGGTGCCCTCTCCTTGCTACGGAAGGGTCTTGAGAAGGGCGTCGAAGTCGGTATATAGTTGCGCTTGTCACGCCCCGGATGACCGACTATTTCGGATTTGTGCTCGAGTAAGCCGTCCGGCACGGTGCGGTGCCCACTTGAAGGAAAGCGTGATATTTGTACCGATGACAGTCCCCGGGTCATGTGGTGATATCCCATGTCTGGGACCCTGAGAGACCTGTAGCGCATATGCGGGTTACACTGTGCTTATGTACCTGGCCTAGGTACATAAGCAAGTGTTAAAGAGCTACTCATGCCATGTGATTGAATAACGGACTCCGTGATACACCAAACGCGAGTACGGCCAAGCTGCGAGTAGTTGTGATGGGAAATGGTTTGATACGATGCGATGGGCTTCCGCACCGAGTCGTCTGCGGCGCATGCGGTAACCAGTTGGCTGTGTTATGGTTTCCGAGGCCATACCTTCTTTTGCATCGGTATTTGTACCATGTAGTTATCAGCTGTGTATGACGCTAGGGCCGTATTTCTGAAGAGAAGTACATGTATCTGTGTCTTTCCCCCTATTTCATGAACTATGGAGGCGCACGGCAGAGGAATCAACGATCAGACTATTGAGCCATGCCCCCCCTACACCCATCCCCTCAGACTTCCTCCTAAGCAGTGGGCTCGTCCGCTACTCCTCGCACACTGCTACCCTTGACGGGTATTCCATTTCGATTAGGGTAGTTCGCTCGGCTGTTCCACTCAGGATATCCCGCACTTAAAACAAACCGAAAGAACGAGCGCTATGAGATGCGGAGGCAGTTACGGCCCTAGCCCCGGGGCATGTAATATACATTCCCCGACCATTCTCGCCTAGCACAGCAGGAATGCCCGTGATGCCTTACCTCTGCCAGCGCGTTCGTACTCGTGCTCATGTACGTGCAAAGCCCGTGCCTTGTTATTATCGCATTGTCGCTTGATTCTCACATGAACCGTCGCTCCGTAGTTAGTGGTTCGCTTACAATTCTTGTCCGAAGTATTTCCCCTTTCGCAGTCGTCGGCTGCCCTGTTAAGCAAGCGCGGACTCGATTCTACTCTTAAGCTTCCAAGCAGCCACTACCACTGATTACTTGTCCTCACGTGCGTAATTGCTACAGCTAATTGCGCAAAATGGGTCTGTGAACCTGAGAACAGAGGCAGAGGTGATGCTCACCTACCGGGGGGCGTCATGTGCCTGCCCGGTGAGCGCGATTAGTCGGGCTGATGCCGCAACCATAGAATAGGGGCAGGCAAGCAGCAACTCTGCTTAACACGGGAGAAGGACAAGGCGGGGCACACTGCTTGATACCAGACAACGCCTATGCGTGCGTTCAGCTCGGCTCATCAGAAATTGATCAGAAAATCGACTTAAGTCGAGACGCTTTTCACCTGGTTGCCCTATTGAAGGTTCCTCGCGAATATCTCCCTATGAAGGCTATATAGGATGGTATGCTCCCTTGAAGAGTGACCTCTCACCCTTCCGGTAAAGAAGCAGCAACGAGATCTAAAAGTCTAATCTAATGAACCACGCTTAATATGCTGACCTTTTTAGACGGGGTGAGCGCTCGAGGTTGACATAGAACCGTCGGAGCCAAAGTTGTAAGCAGGCGACTGGTTCACTTCGTTGTAGCCACAGTGAGATGCGGAGGTATTCATACCCCGGTCTCTGATGAGGTTGCCGTCCTATGTGGACTTTTGAGTATGGATCAGGCTTCTAAACCTCTTCCCGCGAGATGGTATAGTGGGACCTTGAGCTGAGCCCCGGGTTCTAAGGGCCGCGGGGTCCCGTCTGGTGGAAATAAGTAATTATTGCTCCTCCGGTACGACAACGCCCCACTCGTGTTGCGCCCGTCCGTACATGATGTCCCCGATCCAAGTCTTCACCTGGAGGGTGATGGAGCCGCCATCGCCCGCCTTGCCCATCGGGATCTGGATATCACGTCCACGGTGGTGGATCAGCGACACGGGGCAGATGAAGAACTGCAAAGGTATGTTAGCCACGGTGAGGTCTCACAATTGCTAGGTATAAATTGGAAAACGCCTTCCTCTTTGCATACGGACACAATGGGAGTGGGGACTGATAGACGGGGCGAACTTACCGCAGTACCAGCTGCGAATGCCTCGACTATTCTACCTTCAGCATCCGCTTCCATCACCTCCTTGATGGTGTATTTCCTCTCGACGACCTCGACTTCGTCCGCTAACCGTTCCCGGAGCAGCTGCAGCGCACTCCGTCTCGTGACGCCGTCCAGGATCAATCTGTCATCAAGAGGGGCGGTGACCAGCTGGGTCTTGCCTTCCTTCGTCCTCCACACCATGAAGAAGTTGCTAGCTCCTGCTTCCGTGCACTCGCCGCCAGGGCCGTACAGCCACAAGATCTGGCCGAATCCCCTGGCGCGGGCCTCGGCAGTGGCCAGCAGAGAAGGGCCATAGTTGGCGCCGACCTTGGCGTAGCCGAAGCCGCCCACCCAAGCACGCACCATGTCATCAGGAGAAGTGTGGAGCTTCATGCCGCCGGGAGGCAAGTCCATAACGGGCATGAAGGTGACAATTATATAGAGCAGCGCCTCAGAAGGCGCTTGGACGCCGAGCTGGGACTGGGTGCCAATCATAGTCGGGCGCAGATAGAGGAAGCTACCCGGCCGATCCCTGGGCAGCCATTTAGGCCCGTCCACAGACATCAACGCGACCATGAGCTTCTCCAGCTCTTCCGGAGGGAACGAGGGCAAGCTAATGCGCACGGAGGACATCACCATGCGCCGGGCATTGCAGTCCGGCCGGAAGAGGCGCAGCTTGCCGTCAAAACCACGGTAAGCCTTCAGGCCCTCGAAACACTCGGTGGCGTAATGTAAGACGGAGGCGGTGGGCATCAGAGAAAGTGGACCGTAGGGTCTGAGCTCCGGAGTGCCCCAACCGGACTTTGCAGTCCATTTTACCGTGATCATGTGGTCCGTAGCGACCGTTGCGTCGTCAATACTGTGGACTCCGGGGGGTGGTACATCGCGGGGCTCTTTCGTGAATGTGTATGTGAGTTTCGAGGCATCCAGTTCTTTGACATTGCGCTGCGCGACGCCGTTGGCGGCGTGGTGCTTCGAGGCGCCATTGGGATAGTCGTTCTCGGCCAACCGGTGTTCCACGGCGGCGGCAGTCAAGTTCAAATCCTGTTCGCCGGAATGGCTGGTTTCCGGGACCGCTACGGGCGTCATTCTGTAATTGCGTCTAAACAGCGTTCAAGCAATGAAAGTCTGATATGATATGCCAAAGAGAGTTGCCCGCTACCGACCAAGAGTTAGGGAGAGGATATTCTGTTGAGTGGTCAGGGAATGAGCAGGATGATGTGAGGTGACAAGCCAGAAGAAAAGAAGACATAAATCTTGCATGATCTACCGGCCGTGGAGACAACGCCAATGACTCATTGGCCAATCAAAGTCTCTCGAAGGTCAAAAAGAAGGACAAAGGAGAGCAGAATGTCAAGCACAGGGCGTTTCCAGGCTGTCCGATACGCTGGTCTACACGATGATGAGCAACAGGGATTACCTACCTATCAACCCCGGTACAGCATAGTCATATCTCGTCTCTTGCAAGATATGCTAAATGCAGAAGAAATCTGCATCCACCCGGGTTGTTTGGCTAATGGGGGTTCCGGCATCTTCTTCGCCATCCGGCTATCCGTATCAAGTGGTCACTATGTGGAATATTTGGCGGCGACTAGCGACGGCAGGCCTGTAGCAGTAGGTCTGGTGATCTACATATGCACCAGGACACGTCGTGGGAATACTTCCTAGCTAGCTAGCTTCGGTTGCACGCGGCGACTCCAAGTCATGTGGTGTGGATATGGTGGTTTAAAAACATCGGTAAGTATCTGGCGGAGGGCGCTTCTTGGATGGGAACCCAGTGTCCGACCCGGCAAGCGATGCTCGGTTCCAATTTTGCTGTCGGCCGTGTCATAGCCGTCTGGGGTTTTGGTTCCGAAGAAGCGAGCTGGTAGGTGACTCTTCGTCCCTTTGGATTCTCGGCGTCGTCATGGTCCGTGGAAGGCGGTGGAATTGAAGAGTAATGAAAACTTCCGCAGTCCGAGATCGCAAGGGCAAGGGCTCACTTACAGACGACCCTCTCCTGCCAGTCGCGTATCGTTCCACAATTGCGGTGTCCGCTGTGAAGAGGCTGAATTGACGAGGCGGAACCCGTTATCTTGCGGAATTGATGAAAGCTAGTCGAATGCAACGTTAGGCCGTGAATTGCCGCAGCTAGGCGACCATTGCCTTCCCGTAGAAATCTCCTGCCGTACAAGGCACCTTGGCGTGCCAATGTGAGGGGAACGTCTATCTCCTTATGTCATCGTCCGCTAATCAGACTTCGAAATGTGTTCGACGTATGGTGTCGTGGACAGCTCACTCCATTTCGAAGGAATGCGATACCAACGAACTGCTAATACGACATAATGTCCTTTGATCGCTGCACTAAGCACGTGTCCGGTCACGACTCCGATATTATTGCGGCCCGAAAATTAGAACGACACCCCTAAGGTTCCGTTTAATGGATTGCTGATATCTTATGAAATGCCCGTCAACTCTACAGAGCTGAGCAAACCATTCTCAAGCGGTATAGTAAGTTCGTTTACCTTATATATAGCCCTACATAAGACCCCTTAGCCTTTACTCGCAATAGGCCCGGATACTGTCTGCTCTCTGCGCAACGATATGTAGGGTTCATGCTATCGCCGATACCTGTATTTGCATATACCCACCCAGATAAATTCTAACTGCTAGCGGTTCGAGCGCCAACCTTCTAGAGTCTTAGAACCAAACGTGGATTGGATATTATGAAGTTGCCTTCCCCCCTGGTCGCACATCGAGATTGTGATCTTTTTTATACCACTTTAGCTAGTACCGCAGAGATGGCAACCCTCTTGAACTACCTAGAGTCGGAAAGGCCAAGACACGGGAGTTCCCATGAGCATAAGCAAACTATATCATCCAACTACATTACATATACGCCGTCAACGCAACCGTATGGTGTATCATATTGCGTAAATTGTATGACTGATCCTCCAAGCTTGAATTTCTCGATTCGTGCTTTGGGATTGGTCTACAGTTGTTTCCTAGCCGATCAGATATCGCACTTTGCTTTGGAATGCCGACGAAGACAGCCGGTTTGTCTATAAATGTTGAAATAGTACCAGAGCCCAAGCGTTAGTAGGGTGAAGAAAAGAGTCACCACGATGTATATCCAGAAGTAGCTCGAGACTACAACTCCACCTTCGCCGCCGAACCAGTCGAAGAACGTCATCGAGAACATGCCCTAACGGAGATATTTAGGTCAGGATCAACTGTGCGATGCGAATTCAATGCTCGATCTTACCGCGAAGAAAGTTCCAGGAAGAAAGACCATCGTGACGATAGCTATTGACTTCATATGTCTGGAATCTCGCCTAGTCGCCCTTGCAATCTCCATGCCCGTTTCTCCTTGAGCCTGTTGCTGTAAGCCTAGAGTATCAGGTGGATAGCAGGCACTCTTACCCATTGGGTTGCCATGGCCATCCCATCGATTCTCATTGTGCAATCTCTTATTTTGACTTGGTAATCTTCAATTATCTCACGGTTTCGAGACTTGATTTTGCGTCCGGTCCGCTGCATCTGCTCTCGATAGGTTTCGAATTCCACCCAATAACTAAGCGGCTGGTCCTGGTCGTGCCGATAGAGAAGCCGCGGCGTCCTTTCAGATTCCTCCAAACCCCTTTTCGATCGAAGATTGACCGCGACATCGTTCCAGGGCTCAAGTACGGTAGCCCTGTCGTTCATGCTCTCATAGGATTTGAAGGTGGAATAGCGAAGTTCGTCAATCAACACCCCGATCTTGGTCATTTGCGTAGTCCAACTGATCAGGCAATTTCTGAGGTATGTTGTGTCTAGCCATGCAGTACTTTTATCCGTGTTCCGCCTATCAGACTCAGAAGAGACTGTAACTTGCTCCGAGTCAGAACCAGCATCTAGTTCGAAGATTCTGGCTTCAATTGCATCGATCGTCGACTCCACGATATGTACGTGCCTACTTCTCTCCAATTCTGTGAGGATTCCAGGCATGATTAGTGGATGCATAGCCTCTTTGGCTGACATTGAGAGTCGCCTTATAATCTCTTCTTCTGTTGAAAGATAACACCCAAACACAGTTGCGAATGTCAAGCCGCATTGCGGGAAGTAAGTCGCTGTGAAAGCAAGATCCATTTCCCAGGCGTTGGTGGTTCGGCAGTTATACACTGGGAGGGTGTTAGGAATACCCACTTTCACAATCTTTGACTGAGTCTTCTTACCATGCACATCATACCCTGCTTTACCCGGTTCTCCCATTCTGACCCTGTCATAGGAGAACACGGGCATATCGGCACGACTGATTACTCTTGCTATCGACTTGTGGATGAAGAATTTCGATGCGATTTTCTCGAACGTCTGGCGCGAAAATGGCAGAGTCCTAAGTTGCCTTCGGCCCCCTGTTTGTACAGGCATCCCCCGTTCGAGGCCGGCTGGCCTCTCACTTGATGAGGCGAGCTCTAGGATCTTCACCGGACTCGGCCGCTGGGGCATTTCGGCATCAATTTTTCGGAGCCAGTCAGGTGAGAGTACCTTCTTGACTCCCCCAATTTGGGGCTCGCCGGGCCGCTTTGCTAGACTTTGTTCAGAGTTAGGGGAGTTCCAGGCGATCTCAGGTGTTCCTTTCCATACATTAATACCAAGCCGGGGTCGGACTCATCGGGTGAGGGCCGCTCCTTGCGACTATCAGCAAGCAACAGCAAACATTATTTCGCAGAATGAGGGATGCTTACACTTCGAAGCCACTCTTCCCATTCGTCGTGACTCTGCAATGACCAGATCTCAGGGCTGTAGACTCCGTTAGCATCATGAGAAGTGACGCGCGACTTCGAAGACTTATCTCGGCACCTCTCATGATCCGCACCACTGTGCATCCTCGCGGTTCATATCTGAACACATTGGTCAGATCCCTCGAAGTCAATCCCGTGTTGTCTTGAGCCCAGTCCATTGCGTGTCACTAGGATCGCTTCTCGTAACCGAATTCATGGAAGCAATACAAACTGGAAGGGCGCTCACGATTTCGTGAGAGTAAGGGACAGAGGAGCTGGGCGATGCACTACCCCAGAGCCTGGCCACTGAAATACAAACAGCTGCCTGGAGCTGTGCCACAATGAAGATAGAGTGAATAAGTATAATATGATCAAATCCATGCCTCGTGGCTAGGTCCGCTTATTCACACTGTCCTCGCCCGGCACATGTCTCGGATTACGTATAGGACATTTCCGTTGAACAGCATATTGCCAGTTGAATTAGGTATCTAGCGCGGGGCAAACACCAGAAGCGCCTACTCTTCCCTTCCTGTATGGCAATGAATCATGCGGTGTAGCAGGTTCGTACTACGGAAGAGGGCTCAGTGTTGTTAAGTCGCATTACGAGCTTTTCCCCCGTCCCGAATGAGACCTTGTGGTACACAGTGCGTTTCATTCCTCTTGATTTTCAGTGTATTTATCAATAAGACCTGGAAAGAAAATAAGCCGTAGCTGGGTAGCCCGAACTGGGGGTGCTGCCCCGACCCTGATCCTCTTGTGTCTCGCCCCCTGAAAAGATTATTCACCCTATTCCTTTCCTGTCCGTGGTTCAGCGATATCTCCAAAGAGAAGAAAGAAATGGCGGTCGCATTCGTGAGAGCGAGATACTCGGAGGAAATAGCTCTGATGACTTTTCTCGCGAGCCTGTTCGGCCCCGGTACATTCGAAGTGATTGATTGTCAGTTCGAATCTGAAGACTGATGTAGAGATTGTTTACTGACATCTAGGCGAGTGGAAGCGCGGCCGATGGCAATGTGCTATCCCTCGCCTACTAAAACCAGTACGCGACCTCGTTCATCGATATTATTCTTCCGCCACTAATCAACAAAAGCTTGAGACCGTGCGGATGAAGGAGACAGTATCTATCGAGCACTACGAGCAGACCTAGCCGTCCCGTTTACCACACCTCAGCTTCATACGGCGCCTTTATTCAGCTTAAAACGAGTTGATAAGCTTTTATTAAGCGCAAATTGTACGATATATAGCCATATCGATAGAAGGTCAAGGGTGTATGCATGGACGGTTATGGAATAAAGGGAGTACGTCTATATAAGGAGGGCGCTTGTCTTAGGCTGTTTGGAGAACTCTTCATCCAACTGGAGTAGCCCATGCGCGCCTAGACATTATCTACTTCCCTACACGGGAAAGAAATACAACATTCCTTACACAAATCTCATGAACCACACTGGCGGAACGAGTGCACGCATCACCGCATGGAGACCGTACTAGATTACATTTACCTTGTTCCACGCCCATGCCTGACGCCCCAGTCAAGTTGTTCAAGTTGAGCTGGAGACATCGTTCCGGATACCATACCCGAATGAGTTGATAGGTTCGGCCTCATAGCCTTGATAGTCAGTTGAGCCCTCTCGTTTAGCAAAGCCTCGACTGGGAGCACAGGTTTCGGCTCTCTGGATCGCTCAACATGCACGACACAGTATCTCTCGCCTTCTTTGTTACACCTTTCGTGAAAACCAACAAACTTGGGGCGGAGTTCCCCCGCACACGCGCGCTGCTTCTCTTTGCTCAAGACCAGGATCATCTCGTCTTCTATGATGTCAATTACATCATGTACGAACTCTGAGCACCACCTATCATGTCGGATTTTGTTGTACCACTATGAGAGAATTAGGACCAACACACATGATGACAACACTGTAATGCAGTACTTACATCTGTCACTGCTCCTTTCACTTGAATAGCGTACTTGCCAGTGCTCTCCCCATTTTCCGTGCAGATATTCATGATATCGTAGTAAATGTTCGTTCTAACGCTGGTAAGGTATTGCACAGTCGTCCTTTTGTCCGAAAACTCATTTCTCAAGGCAGCCCCGCCTATCAGCCAGGTGACCATGTCGAGGAAAAGGCAGCCTAAGGTCCAGATATCGAACGCTCTCGAGATCGTGCCCCCTTTGACATCGCATTCCGGGGGTCTGTATAATGGGGTCGCTGGTACATCTTCATTTGGTCTATTTGAGCGGCTCGTTTCGCTATGGCAAGCTGTAAAGCCCATGTCGGATATGACCAGTATGCCTCTTGGGTCGTCTGCACAATGGTACCAGAGAACATTGTCGGGCTTTATATCACCATGGCGGCCATACTTATTGGGAAGATGCTCTGGATTATGAATGGTATGAATCGCCTCCATTAGACCACGCAACTGCTTGGCGAACCATTGCACGAACGCGATGCCTCCCTGTTCCGGCTCCAGATC
This sequence comes from Monosporascus sp. 5C6A, assembly GCA_004155035.1. Lineage (NCBI taxonomy): Eukaryota > Fungi > Ascomycota > Sordariomycetes > Xylariales > Monosporascus > Monosporascus sp. 5C6A. The sequence continues at coordinate 1,126 of QJOB01000005.1, read as the reverse complement.
GTCCATATAATCTTCTAGGCTGCAATTCGCATAAGGGAAAAGGAGGCAGTATTTGTCCCCGTGTTCGAATGAAGCCAGAAGCGTCACCAAGTGCGGATTTGCTGTACCATTGAAATTCCCCAACTGTTCGATTTCGTTTTTGTATTCCTGTAACTTCTTCTTTTTCCCCTCCGTGGTGGAATCTGGCTCCAGAAGCATCTTCAGCGCGAAGCAATCACTTGTCAACTTGACCTGTATAAACGACTGATTAGTTGGCAGCAGTGAGTAGCTTCGGTTGAAGGCTATTACCTTCTCGACTAGTTTATGGAGATCGTGATACCTTCCCTCAATGACGCGTTTATAGACGGTGCCATAACCGCCATATCGTGTGCTGGATTCGGCTTCGTACGAACGAGATATGCCTGCTCTGGAAGACCAAGGGAGGATTATCCGCTCATGGAATGTATAGTGGCTAGCCATCATAACTTGTTCATATCGCCCTTTGCGAAGCCTTTGTTCAAATCGAGGTGTTAGACGAGGCACCTTAAAGCACCACTGGTTGTTTTGAAAAGACTTTCTCCTGGAAATACCCCAATGACCAAAGCATTCGACCCGTTCAAAGTGAGCAGTGTCGGCTCGACCCAGGTACCAATATTTATCATCTTCGAAATCCAGTGGAAGTGTCGAGTCATCGATGTTGCTTTCAATGAACTTGCTGATTTCGTGGCCCTTCTCCTCGAGAACTAACAACGTAAACATAGTATAGTATCCGTCCTGTGATATGCGCCTCCATATGTGATCGATATCCGTCTCTTGCGCCATAAGTCCCTGACGTTTGGACCTCTCTAGCTTAGTTGATATCTCTTCTTTGGTTAGAAGCGCCTTTAGCAAGCCCTCTGAGTAGAAACGGACTCCTGGACAGATATGCGGGATCATATTTTGTATTAAGATGACCTCTAAAGAGTCTCGTGGCGTTACCAGATTGGTTATAGGTTTCTTCTTTGGGGACGGATCTGGAGGGTGGAACTCATGCGTTGACTGACGCATAAGTCAGACACCCAGGTCACGCGCCACCCCCCTCACGCTCCACCGAATATTCGAGACACCCTACGTACTGACCCCAACTTCAACAATATATGTTTCCACC
>QJOB01000491.1:0-12480 GCA_004155035.1 Monosporascus sp. 5C6A | reverse complement strand
CGGCGGTGCCCGTACGTCTGCCGGACGGGCCGGTGGATCAAAGGGCACTGTCGTACGGAGCACGGATGGGTTAGCCCGCGCGGCAGGGGGCGGGCGGCGGCCGGGCAAAAAGCGGCGGCTACCGCCGAGGAGGGCCCGCCGTGGCGTACGGGCGTTCGCTGCCAGAGGTTCTTCCGCAGCCGAGCGGCGAGCGGCTGGTTCGAGGTCGACCGGGGGCGGTGGTCCGGTAACGGTAACGGCAGCGGCGGCGGCGGAGCAGGGTCGGCGGCGGAGACGGGCGCGGAGACGGGCGCCGGGAGGGGGGAGCCGACGGGTAGGGGCGGCGGTGGCCGCGGCAATAACGGGTGGAAGCTGATGTTAGTGACGTACGACGATTATTTGGCGGCCGAGGAAGAGGAGCGGCGGCGTACGGCGGACGGGCCCGGCGGCGTCGACGCCGAATCGACGTGGGTTAAGGAAATAGGCTGGGCAAAGTACCTGGAAGGAAAAGATCTGGTCGAATTATACGAGGCCAGTTTAGGTCCGGTATCGAGCGCGGCCCGAGAAAGATTACGGGACGCCGCGGCGAAGGAGGAGCAGCAACGGCTGGCGCGGTTAGGCGAAAGCTTCGACCGCGAGGCGGCAAGATGCGCCGGACGGTTAAAGGCGGTGCCGTATGAGACGTTGCGGTGGCTGGCGAGCATCGACCCGAATAAGCTAGCGGGGCGGCCGTTCGGTACGAAGGACCACGCCAGCTCGATAGACCGGTACCGGACGTATTGGAAGCGGTACCTGTGCTACTGCGTACGGACGCGGCGGCTGGGCCGGGACGGGGCCGAGGTGCGGTATGGCGTGCGGTTTTCCGACGCGTAGTAGGCGGCGCTAAGCGACGTAATACGGTTACTGGAAGAGAATAACGGCGGGGATGACGATAGGGACGACGACGGGGACGACGACGGGGACGACGACGAAGAGGAGGGGGAAAGAGACGGCGGCGAGACGACCGGAACGGATAGGCCGGGCGGTCCGTTCGGATGTATAAAAGCGCTTAATAAATTTATCTTTCGATTTTGTATTAATTCGTTAAAGCAAAAGGTGGCTTTTCGGGTATACAATAACCCGCTGTTACATTTCGCCGCCGTGCTGGGGATCGACGGGGCCCGGCGTTCGTGGAAGCCGGCGAAGGATTATACGGGCCAGCTCGCGGGCGTTATGTAATGCGGCCGGCTTTTGATGCTAGAGCACATTTTCGAAGGCCAGCCGGACGACCCGGACGACATGGACGTTGACGTCGTCGAGCGGTTCAAGGACGAATACCGGCGGTGGCTGGCGGACGGGTCGAATACGCCGTTCAGTACGATAATCCGCTGGATGTCGTACGGTAAGGGGCACCGGCGTAAGGAAGGCGGGACGGCGCGGATTATATGGGAAGAGGGCGGCGAGGCGCTGCGGTATCTGGGACAGCGGATCGAGCTGCGGGAGTTCCGGAACGCGGTACGGGCGGGCGTACGGGAAGCGGAGGATCTGTTGGACGGGTTGTTCTTCGGCGGATGGGCCGACGCGCGGGCGTCGATCGAGACGGCGCGGGTCGTCGATAGCATGGTATACGAGGGCCCGGGGCGGTCGTTCGCGACGAATGGCAAGAACGAATGGCTACGGCCGGGTTACCGACGGGTCGCCGAGTTGGCGCGCGGCGCGTTATAGGACGAGCGGGCGGGCCGCTGGCGGCAAGACCAGGTGGCGAAATACGTATCGCAGCTGCAGGATTTTAAAAAAGCGCATTTGGTTAATACGTACGTCTGGGCGGGCCAGCCGGGACGCGGGCCGGAGATCATGACAGTACGGCATTGCGATATGCAGCAGCTGCTCCGGAACGTATTTGTTTTCGACGGGCAGGTGCTGCTGGTAACGGACCGCGACAAAAACAAGGCGATCCGCGGCATCGGCCGCAAGGTCGCGCGGTTCCTGCCGGAGCACGTGGGTAAAATGATGATCGCGTACGTCGCCTGGCTGCTGCCGTTCGAAAGGATGCTGGCGGCGCGGGCAGGGGCGCGCGGCGCGTCGGCGTCGGCGTCGCTGGACGAATGGCTTTGGAAAGACGGGCGGAAGGGCCGTTGGGAAACGGCGGAGCTAAGCAAGCAGCTGGCGTCGGCGACGGGCCGGCACGTCGGCGTGGAGCTGACGGTGGCGGACTACCGGCACGTCGCCATCGAGCTGGGCCGCAAGATCCGCGGTCTGGTGGTACGGCAGCTCGAGGTCGATATGGGGGCAGACGACGGCGGGCAGGCGGCGGACGGCGAGGCGGGCGGCGGCGGCGGGTGCGGGTACGGGTACGAAAATGCAGCAACCGGGAAGGCGAGGGAACGGCGCAAGATGGAATATATCTGGGATTTGCAGGCGACGCACAGCAGCGCGATCGCGCAGCAACATTACGCGCTGGATATCCGGTTTCCCGGGCAGCTGCAACCGCAGATGATCGCCAACTACCGGAAGATCAGCCGGCTTTGGCACCAGTACTTGACCGTCGACGTTTCTGACGATACAGCGCTGTTGCCGCACGGGAAAAGCGGAAAGGGGGCGGCGGAGGCGGCGGCAGGAACGGGGAAGGTCCGAAAAAGGCGAGTCGCCGGGATGGCGGGCGGCGGCGGGAAAGATAATTACGACGGCCGTTTTAAAAGGAGAAAAACAACGGCGGCAGCCGGGCCGGACGGTAACGACGACGGCGGCGACGACGAAAAAGGCGGCCGGGTCGATATCGAAGCCGGGTTACGTAAGCTGCTTGGAAGGGACGCCGGTTGGCGGTCGGACGAATAGCAGGACGGCATGGCGAAGATTATGGCGCTGCAGGGTGGGCAGGTACTGATCGTGATCTTGCCGACGGGCGGCGGGAAAAGCATCTTTTTTATGCTGCCACCGGTAGTAGAAAGGCTGGGTACGACGGTGGTGGTGGTGTTGTTCGTCGCGTTAATGGACGATCTGGTCGAGCGGGCGAAGGCGTTTGGGGTCGACTGTATCCGGTGGTAGCCGGCAGCGCGGACGGGACGGGACGAGCCGCCGCGGGAAGCGCGGCTCGTGGTGGTTAGCGCGGATCTGGCCGGATGTAACGAATTTATGGCGTACGCCGACGGCTTGCGGGCGTGGGGGCTGCTGCGGCGCATCTTCATCGACGAATGCCACACGATTATCATAAACGCCGGCTACCGGGAAAGGCTGGCGGCGCTGAAAGGGCTGTACCGTTTTGACTGGCCGGTAATATTGTTAACGGCGACGCTGCCGGTACGTTTAGAAAGGTAGTTCCGGCAGGAGATGGTAGCTGGGGACGCCGGCGTCGTACGGGCGGCGACGGTCAAGCAAAACATCCGGTACCGGGTTACGACGGTAGCGGCGGGCAAGACGGCGGTCGAGGACGAGGTAGTACGGACGGCGTCGCGGCTGGAAAAAGGGATGAGAAACGGGCAAAAAAAGGTAATATATTGCCGTACGAAAAAGAAATGCGAAGCGCTGGCGGCGAGGCTGGGGTGCGACTTTTATTACAATGGCATAACAGACGAGGGCAGGCGGCAGCAGGTATTGCGGCGGTAGGCCGAAAAGGGGGGCGAAAAAGGGGGGAGCCGGTGGGTCGCGGCGACGACGGGGCTGGGAACGGGGGTCGATATTTAAGGAATCGTGGCGGTGGTACATATGGAGCAGCCGTACGGGCTCGTGGATTTCGTACAGCAAACGGGACGCGGCGGGCGGCGAGACGACAAGGTGGTGGAATCGGTAATCGTAACGGATAGCAGGGCGGCGTGGTACAACCGGCAGGGAAGCGACGTAAAGCAGCAGAACCGGCAGGTAATAGAATAATTCGTGGCTAGCGTAAACTGCCGGCGGGTAGGGCTGGGCGCGTTTATGGACGGGCAGGGCCGGGATTGCGAAGAGGTCGGCGGCGAGCGCTGTAACCGGTGCAGCCGCGACAACGGCGACGACGGCGACGACGGCATAAAAACGGAAAGCCCGGAACCGGAGTTAGGGCTGGCAGAGCAGGAGCTGGAATTAGGGCCGAGAAACCGGCTAAAGGAGCAGCAAAAAAAAGAATATCAAAAAATACAGGTAATGCAGAACTGGTTACGGGAGGTAAGAAGCTATTGCGGCGTATGTTACGTTAAGTGGTATTAGTACGGGCGGCGGAAGGACTGGCCGTTCAGGTACCGGCATTTGGCGGAACGTTGCCGTACGTTAAAAAACGAGGAATATCGGGCGTAACGGCAAAAGGTGCGGTTTGCGGATTATAGCTGCTGCTGGCGCTGCGTGTGACGGCTGGGCTAGTTAACCAACTATTAAACCTAGTCGTGCGGGTTTATGTTGGCAGTGGTACTGTGGGAAACTGAGTAATAACGGGGATACTAGTCACGTCTGGTAATATCAGATAACCAAGGGTGATCTGGGTAACCAAGTTGTATTACAAGCTGGTGCTATCTAAGACTATGGGAAATAATGAACGTATATATCCTACTCTTGGCTCAAGGCGCTCAAGGTGCTCAAACCTTTGAGCCCGTTAAGCTCCTTGAGCGCTGCCACACAGCTTAAGGCGCTCAAGGTGCCAAGACCTTTGAGCCCTTTGAGCCGGTTACGTGACCTGGAGTCGCTATCGGATCTTGATTCCTGATCCTCCGATCGTTCTTGGAGAAGCCAAGCCTTGTTGGGTCATAACACTGCGGGTTGCCGTAGGCGTGGTATACGACGGTAAGGAAAGGCGGCAGCGGCGGCAGCGGCGGCGAAAAGGGGGGCTGCGAAAAAACGGATCAGGTGTTGCGGATAGTAATGCTGGCGAGCCGGAACGAAACGTTAAGGAAGTGGGTGCGGGAGAAGTTCGGGGTGGATATAAAGGCGGAAAGCGAATATACGGAATAGGTAAGGTGGCGGTAACGGGCGTACGGTAAGGAGATAACAAACGGGTTAGCAGTATGGGATCTGGTCGTATATCGGATGTATGCTGTTAATTAAGCCGGCAGAAAAAGGTTAGCTTTAATTACAGGTTTTAATTATTTCTTTAATAATAAGCGAAAAAAAAAGGGGGAATCAAAAATGAAAGAAAAAGGTAAAGCCGAAAATTAAAAGGTAGAAAGTAAAGACAAAAATAAAAGTAAAAGAAATTTAAGATAAAAGTTAAAAATAAATATAAAAATAAAAATAAAAATTAAAAGGAAGGATAAAAAAGGAAAGTAAAGATAAAGTTTAAAACTAAAAGTCGAATATAAAGAATAACGGTAAAAGTTAAAGGTAAAAAGTAAAGAATTAAAAAAGAATTAAAAATTAAAAAAGTTAAAAAGAAAATTAAATTGAAAAAAAAATAAAGGTTAGAAGTTAAGATTAAAAATAAAAAAAAAAGCTAAGGGGGAAAATTAAAGATAAAGAAAAAAAACGGAAACATAAATATAAAAAAAAATAAAAAAGAAAAAAAAATTAAAAAATAAGATTATCGGTAAAAAAAGATAGAAATTGAAAGTTAAAAAAAAGGTTGAAGGTAAAGATAAAAGTGAAAGATAAAAGTAAAAGGTAAAAATAAAAGTTAAAAGATAAAGTTAAAAGCAAAAGTTAAAACGAAAAGGTTAAAGGTTAAAATAGAAAAAAAAAGCGAAAATAATAGTTAAAATAAAAGTAAAAAGTAAAAAAAAACGTAAAAGTCGACGGTAAAAAAAAGAAAATGGAAAAAAAAAAGTCGAAAGGAAAGGCCGAAAGGGAAAGTCTAAAGGAAAAGTCGGAGTAAAAATAAAGAAAAAGGTAAAAGTTGAAAGTAAAGGTAAGAAAAAAACTTAAAAGCAAAGGAAGAAAAATAAGGTTTGAAAAAAGAAAAAAGCAAGAAATAAAAGTTAAAAATAAAGAAAAAAGTTAAAAAGAAAAATAAGAAAAAAAGAACAGAATTAAAAGAAAGAAAGGATAACAGTAAAAGAAAAGGTTACGTTAATGAAAGAAGGGCGGAAAAAAGCGGAAAGAAAGTAAGAGTAAAAGTAAAAAGAAAAAGGGTTAAAAAGTAACGGTAAAGGTTAAGATGAAAAAAAAAGCTTAAAGTAAATAAAGAAATTAAAGTTAAGGCAGGAGAAAAAGAAAAAAAAGTATTTAAAAGAAAAAAGAAAATGGAAAAATAAAGATTAAAGGTAAAAGCAAAGGTAAAAGAAAAAGTTAATGAAAATAAGGAATGAACAATGAAAATAAAAATATAAAGAAAAATAAAAGGTAAAAAAAAGGTAATAAACGGAATTAAAAAGCAAACTTAGGAATTGAAAATTCATAATAGAATTAAAAGGTAAGAATTAAAAAAACAGCTTAAAAGTTAAAGGTCGAAGGTTAACGTTAAGAATTAAAAACGAAGAAAAAGAAAGGTAAATATTAAAAAGTCGGGGTTAAAGATGGAAGTTAAAGGTTAAAGTAGGAGTTAAAAGAAAAAGGTCCAAAATTTAAAACAAAACGAAAAATAAAAAAATAAAAAAGAAAAAAAAGGAAAAGATTTAAAGAAAAGTTTAAAGCAAAAGTGAAAGTAAAAGTGACTGTAAAAAAGAAAAAAGGAAGGTAAACGTAAAGGTTTAAAAGTGAGGATGGTTATAATAGTGATAAATTAAAAATTAAAGGTTAAACGTTAAAAAGCAGGATTAAAAGTTTAAGTTAAAATTTAAGGTTGAAATGTTTAAAGTTAAAAGGCGAATAATAAAGGTTACGGTAAAGAAATAAAATTTAAAAAGTAACGTAACAAGATTAAAAAAAAATAAAGTAAAGGTTAAAATTAAAAGGTTTAAGGTAAAGGTAAAAGAGAAGAAAAAAGGTGGAATGTAAAATTCAAAAGTAAGAATAAAGGTAAAAAAACAAAGTTGAAAATAAAAAGGGTAAATAAGAAGGTATAGGCAAAAACAAAAAATAAGATTTGAAAAGAAAAGAAAACAGCGGAAATAAGTAAGAATAAAACGAAAAAGGAAAAGGGAAAAGTTGGAAATAAATATTAAAAAATAAAGAAAAACAGGAATAAGAAAGTAACAGAAACGATTGAATATAAAAGTTAAAAATAAAAGTTGAAAGGAAAGCTAAAAAAAAAGCTGGAAATAAAAAGGAAAGTTAAAAAGAAAAAAAGAAAAGAATTACAAATAAAAAGATAATTAAAAAAGAATAGAGAAGGCTAAAAGGAAACGTAAGAGTAAATAGTAAAAGTAAAGGAAAGGGTTTAAAAATAAAAGAAAAAGGTAGAAAAAAAAAGGTTAAAAAGAAAAATTAACGAAAAAAGGGTAAAAGTAAAAGTAAAAAAAAAAATTAAAGAAAGAGTAAAAAGTAAAAAGAAGGTTAAAAGAAATGGAAGAGAATAAAGTTAAAAGAAAGTTAAAAAGGAAATTTAAAAAAAAGGTAGAAAGGTAACGATAAGAAAAAAAGATAAATGGAAATAATAAAAAAGAAAAAGCAAAATAAGAAAAAAATAAAGGTAAAAAGGAAAAGAAAAAAAGTGAAAGTAAACGTTAAGGTTATAATAAAAGTAAAAGAGCTTTAAAAAAGAAAGATTAAAGTTAAAAGTTAATATTTAAAGGTAAAAATAACGTTAAAAATTTAAAAAGTAAAAAGAAAAAAAGTAAAAGTAAAAATAAAAGTAAAAATTAAAAATTAAAATATAAAAGTAAAATGTTAAAAGTAGACGTTAAAAATAAGGATTAATAATAAATATTAAAGGGAAAAGTTAAAAGTAAGAATAAAAAAAAATTAAAAGAGAAATAAAAAAATACAACAAAAAGAAAAAAAGATAAAATAAATTAAGGACGAGATAAAAGCGGGATAATACAAGGATTATATATATACATATATGAATATAAAAGCCGACTTGATAATAAACGAAAATAAAAAAATTTGATAAGGATAAAGGTAAGTGAAAAAAAAAGAAAAAGTCAAGAATAATAGTGATAAAAAGGAAAGGAAATACAAATATAGAAAAAAAAAGAGAAAATAAAAAAAGAAAAAGAAATGTAAAAATAAAAAGGGAAAAAAGTAAAGAATAAATTGTTAAGATAGAACACCGAATAGGAACAAAGATAATAAAGTAACAAAGACGGTAAAAAGAAGAAACGAAATACGTAAAAAGGAATTACAAAATAATAGAAAAGAATAAAGATAAGTAGGTAACCGATCGAAAGCGAAACATGTTAAAAAAAGTGTTATTTTTGTTTTATTTTATTTTATTTTATTTTCTAAATAAAATGGTGGAACCCGTAAAGGTACGTAACTAGGCGGTTAGTAATAAAAGATTTCGTAAAGTGGTGGGACCCGTAGGAAGTGCGGAACGGCCGGTCGGAAACGAAAGTATTTTGCAGGGTAATAGAAGCCGTAGGAAATGCGGAGCGGCCGGTCGGAGACAAGAAAGATTTTGCAGGGTGGTAAAGGCCGTAGGAAGTACGGAACGGCCGGTCGGAAATAAAAAAGCAAGGGCTTTTTTTTAATAAAAAAAAGAGAATTTGGAAAAGTAAAAAAGGTAAGGTTGCGTAGCGGGCCCGGCGGAAACGAAAGAAACAGGCGAAAAGAAGAAGTATAAAAAGTGGTGGAACTGGTAGGAAATGCGCAGCTAGCCGGTCGGAAACGAAAAGGTTAAGTTAAGGCAAAAATGAAAAAAGGAAAAATAAAAAGATTAAATAAAAAAAGAAAAAAAAGATTACGAGATTAAAATAAAGTTAAAAAGAAAAGGACAGAAAAAGAAAAGGACAGAAAAAGAGAAGGATAGAAAAAGAGAAGGAAAAAAGAAGAGAAGAAAAAGAGAAGAGAAGAAAAAAAGAAGAAAAGAAAAAAGTGAAAAAAGAAAAAGGGTAAAAGAAAGTGCAAGAAAAAGATAAAGAATAAAAAGTTTGAAAATAAAAGATGAAGATAAGAAGGGAAAAGTAAGAGAATTAGATGTTAGAAATAAAAATGATAAAAATTAAAAAAAATTAAAAGTTAAGGATAAAAGGTAAAAAGATAAAAAATTGAGATATTAAAGTAGAAAGTAAAAAAAGAAAAGAAAATACGGTAAAAATAACAAAGAGAAAAAAATGAAACGACGGGGGTTGAAATAAAAAAGATAAAAATGGAATAAAGTTAAAATTAAAAATAAAAAGTTGAAGTTAAAAAGATTGGAAAGTTGGAAAATTAAAGATAAAAGGTGAAAGATGAAAATTGAAAAATTAAAAGGAAAGGGTGGAATATAAAAGTTGGAGGTTTAAAAGTAAAAGAGAAAATATGAAAGTTGGAGGGTTAAAAGTAAAAAGTGGAAAATAAATGTGATAAGGCAAAAAGTAAAAAAAGGAAAAGGGAAAAGAAAAAGTAGAAAAGGAAAAAGAAAAAAAGAAAAAAAAAGGAAAAGGTAAAAAGGTAAAAGGAAAAATATAGAAAAAAGAAAAGTGGGAAATTAAGGGTAAAAAGGGAAAATGAAAGGGTAGAGGTTAAATATGGAAGGTTAGTAGGTAAAATAAAAAGTTAACAGTTAAAAGTTAAAAGTTGAAAGTTAAAAGATAAGGTTAAAGGTTAAAAGATAAAGTTAACGGTTCAAAAATAAAAGTAAAAATAAAAATGAAAAAAAAATAAATAGGAAATAGAAAGTAAAAAGTAATACGTAAAAAGTGAAAAGTAAAGAAAAAAAAGATAAAAAGAAGATAAAAGGTTAAGGTTAAAAGTAAAGGGTAAAAATAAAAGGTTAAGGTTAAAAGAAGAGAGTAAAAATTTAAAAGAAGAAAGTAGAAATAGAATATTTAAGGTTAAAAGGGAAAAGTGAAAATAGAAAAGTTAGAATTAAAAAAAAGGAAGGTTAAAGTTAAAAGTGAAGGGTGAAAATGAAGAGTTAGAGTTAAAAAAGAAAAAAAAGAAGATAAGAGTTAAAAGTAAAAAGTGAAATAGGAAAGGTTAAGGGTAAAAAAGAAAAGCTAAAATAGAAAAGTTAAGGTTAAAAGTAAAAAGTAAAAAAGGGAAAAAAAAAAGTAAAGTGAAAAGTGAAAAGCAGAAAGAGGAAAGTAAAAAGCAGAAAGAGGAAAGTAAAAAACAGAAAGGGGAAAGTAAAAAGTAGAAAGGGGAAAGTAAAAAAGAAAAAGGGGAAAGCGAAAGGTAAAAAGTAAGAAAAGGAAAAAAGAAAAATTATTTATAAGATAATGAAACCGGTAAGAAGTAAGCGGTTAGTCGGTGGAAAATAGCAAATAATTTGCAAGGCGGTGGAACTGGTAGAAAGTGCGGAACGAGCGGTAGAAAACGAAAAAGCAAGGAAGATAAAAAAGAAAACGGATTTTTAATTTTTTTTTTTTACGGAGTGGTGGGATCCGTGGAAGTGCGTGGCGAACCCGTAGAAATTGCGGAGCTGGCCCGTCGGAGACGAAATTAGGGTTAGGTAAAAGTAATAATAACGGTTAAAGTAAAAGTAAAAAAGGGAATAACAAAGTAAAAGTAAAAAAAAGAAAAAGGAGGAAAAAAAAGTGAAAAAGAAGGTAAAAGAAAAAGGAAAAGTAAAAAGTAAAAGTAAGAAAGAAGAGGAAGAAAAGAAAGCGAAAGTAAAAGTAAGGGGTAAAAGTAAAAAGAAAAGTAAGAAATAAAAATAAAGGTAAAAAGTAAAAGAGAAAATAAAGAATAAAAGAAAAGAGAAAAAAGAAAGGAAAGGAGGAGGGGGGGGGAAAGTAAGGGATAAAAAGTAAAAAGAAAAGCGAAAGTAGAAGGGGAAATAAGGGATAGAAAAAGGGGTTTAAAAAAGAAAGTAAGAAATGGAAAAGAAAGTAAGGTAGAAAGTAATAAAAAAAATAAAAGTAAAAAGAAAGAATAAAAGGACGAAATAAAAAAGAAAAGTAAAGATATAAAGAAAAGAAATGGGGCGAGGAAAGGTAAAAGGGAAAAATAAAAAGTAAAAGTAAAAGAAAAAATAGAAAGTAAGAGTAAAAAGTGAAAGAAGATGAGTAAAAGTAAACGTAAAAATAAAAGTAAAAGTAAAAGTAAAAATAAAAGTAAAGGAAAGCGGAAGTAGAAGGTGGAATAGAGGATAGAAAAAGGGGTATAAAAAAGAAAGTAAGAAATAAAAAAGAAAGTAAAAGTAAGGAAACATAAAAAAACGTAAAAAGAAGTAAAGAAGGAGGGGAAAGGGTAAAACAAGTAAGAAAGGATAAGGGAAAGTAAGTAAGAAGAAGAGAAAATAAAAAGAAATAAGAAGAAGTAAAAGAAAAGAAAGAAAAATGAAAGTAAGATAAAAGATAATAAAAAAAGAAGTAAAAGTAAAAAGAAAGAATAAAAAGACGAAATAAAAAAGAAAAGTAAAGATATAAAGAAAAAGAATAAGAAAAAGAAAGAGTAAAAAGAAAAAGAAAAGAAGTGGTAAAAGGAAAGGTAAGAGGGAAAAATAAAAAGTAAAAGAAGGAAAGGTAAAAAGGAAAAAAGGAAGTAAACAAAAGAAAAGGAAAATAAAAATGAAAATAAAAGGGAAAATAAGAAATAAAAGTAAAAGAAAATATAGAAAGTAAAAGTAAAAGGTGAAAGAAGGAAAGTAAAAGTAAAGGTAAAAATGAAAGTAAAAAAGAAAGAGGAAAGCAAGAAAAAAGAAAAAAAAGGGATAAAGCGGGAAATAAGAAGTAAAAAGGGAAAAAAAAGTAAAAGGTAAGGTAGGGGTAAAAAAGAAAGGTGTAAAAAAAGAAATTAAAAAGAAAGTAAAAGGTAAAAAGAAGTACGAAAAGAAAGTAAGTAGTAAAAAGGGAAAGGGGGGAAGAGTTTAAAAAAGAAAATAAAAAGTAAAAAATTAAGGTAAAAGTAAAAATAAGGGTTGTAAAAAGGTTAAGTAAGTAAAAGTAAAATTTAGGTAAAGGTTAGGTAGGTAAAGGTAAAAAGGAAGGTAAACGTTATATAAAACGTAAAAATAAAGAATAAAAGGAATAAAAATAAGAAGTTATAATAAAGAAAATAAAAATGAAAGGTAGAAAAAGTAAAAGTGAAAGAAAAAGTAAAATTAAAAGAAAAAGAAGAATAAAAGTAAAAAACGAAAAGAAAAAAGGGAAATAAAAGTAAAAGTGAAAGTGAAAGTAAAAGTGAAAATAAAAAGAAAAGTAAAAAGTAAAAGTAAGAAGTAAAAGTAAGAAGTAAAAGGAAGGAATAAAAAGTAAAAGTAAAAAATAAAAAGGAAAGTAAAAAGTAAAAGTAAAAAGTAAAAGTAAAAAGTAAAAGTAAAAGGAGAAGTAAAATTTAAAGTAGAAAATAAAAGATAAAGGAAAAAAAGTTGGATTGAAAGTAAAAATGGAGGTGAAAGTAAAAGTAAAAGGAAGTGTAAAAGTAAAAAGAAAAGTAAGGAATAAAAGTAAGAAAAAAAATAAAAGGGAAAATAAAAAGTAAAAGAACAAGGAAAAAAGGAGGAAATAAAAGGTAAAAAGTAAAAAAAAAGTAAAGGTAAGTGGTAAAAAAAAGGGGGCTAGGCGCTATTCGCAAACCAACCCTTGAAGGGTTGATTTGCGTTTGGCGGGCGGCGTGCACGGACCACGGGGTAGGGTTGATTTGCAAAGACAAACCGTA
>QJOB01000490.1:0-12568 GCA_004155035.1 Monosporascus sp. 5C6A | reverse complement strand
GTGATTTGGGTGTTGAAATTGCCAATTTGGCAGGGGCCAGCCCTGGGCTTCTTAACGCTGCACTAACAGTGGAACGCCAAGAAAAATAAAATGAGGGGAAGATGGTTCCGATCCGAAATGGGGTCTTGATTTGCAGGTAACAATAGGGCGAGGAATGATTCAGTAGTCTGTTCGTTAAAGAGATTTGCTGACTCTTCCCTCAATCAGAGAACGATGCCTTTGATTGAAGGCTTAGATTGATAGCTAAAGAGCGAAACTATTCAGAGACTATCTACATGGGAAATTGGTCCATTATATATCCATTCTTCCTTGAGTGAGTGTGTCGTGGATCTATGTGATCTATGTGATCTAGTCAATCCGTCAGATCACTCAGATCACCTCTGAGAGCCAAGCTCTTTCAGCCGGGGTTTAGCCATTGGCGCCCTCGCGCTAGGCTTCAAAGGTTGGCCCCCTCTAGGCAAGAACCCCTGTTCTTGTAACAGACAGGCCCGACACCAACTATTCTGCCACCTTTTCCGATCTTCCCATTGAAGTGCATCAACTCATCTTTACTCACATCGATTTAATCGAAGACGTCACTTGCCTCGGTCTCGCAAGTCGATACTTCTGCAAGGATCAGGGACATTGGAGGAATCAAAGGGATCAACAGGCTATATAAGCAGGGAGACCAGCTGCTCCCACCTACATCGCTCAAGCTGCCTAAATGCCCACGACTGCCTCTACGTTCTTATGGCTTTGAGAGATTCGTTCGTCAGATGAGGTTACCGACAACCTCACGACGCCCACAAGCCGGCGATTGTCCAACCAACAAGTCCTGCACCAGTGCCAGGCTCTCAGACCACTCCTTGCCCCTCGAACCGTGATTCTGTTATGTTAACCTGGGAAAGAAAAGAGCGACTAATAAGAGGCTGCCTTGATCGCACGTTTGTATGGGTTCTTAATGGCCCTGAACCCCTGAGCCATATGTAACGCTGCCCTGAAGCGCCTTAGCGGTAAGAGTGTCTGCGATCGAAGACAAGTTAAGCAGAATGATATGTGATTCGTATTAACGCACCCTTACAGGGCTAGCTAGCCTCATACAACTATTCAGCTCGTCCTTCCCGTCCTCCAATATCAATCCCATCAGCCACGTCAAATTACCGTCATAATCGCTCGCAGCATCGTATCATCATCCGATAGCGCTTGCGAAAACGCATCCCAGCGTCCAATCATCTCCTTGAATACGGCGGCCATACCTCGCGGATCATCCTTGAAGAACTTCATCTGTCTCGGCCCGGGGACATAGGTATCGGCCACGAGGTCTGGATGCAGGCAAGGAGTGGCAAGGGTAGGACTCAGGCGTCCTGTAACTGCTGCAAACAAGGCCCATTCCTCGCGGAAAATCCCACGGGTGCGGAGATGCTCTGCCTTGGCGACGACCTTCGTTTGGTCGAAAGAATATTTCCCGTTTGCGTTCTCCGTTACGAGGGCGCTGATGTCTGTGTTAATGCAGACCCGGCGTGCGAACTCGTCGATCAGGGAGCCCATAGGCTGCCAGGACGTATCGAACCCAGGCAACAGAGTATTGCTACAAGAAACCCGACATGTTAATACACAACACAGCTGGAATGGCGGAGGGACGAGGAAGGTACTGACAAGCTGGAACAGATAACGCAGCCCTTAACCAAATCCTCCTAGGATAAGGCGCACTCGATGCTGACAGTATCACGGGGGTGGTATTGGAGGGTGATGCGACTGGGATCGTAGGACTGCATATGTTGTCGGAATACTGCAATTCGTACCGTGCCGATTGCCTGCTTGGTCGCCATCGTGCTTCGCGGGTGCAGATTGGTAATGAAGAGATCCGGAACGGAGGCGTACAAGATGGGGGATAAGCGGGGACGGGTTCTAGCTCTTCCTAGATAACCGACCGCAGGTGGAAATGGTGATGGTGATGGTGTGATGGATCAGGGTTGAAATTGGGTGTTGAAAACGAGATACCGGAAGCAGGGAGGAATTGAGGTGTATGCGTCTGGTTTCAAAAATTAATGGGGACCAATAATGCGGCAGAATTTTCTCACCGCCTTCCTACTTAAGCCTTGCCGCTTGAAGCAGTTGTGGGTCCCTTCCGAAGCCATGTTACAGGCTGGGTTAGATCAGGGGCTCGGGCCACGATGGCCCGAGCTTTCGGATGGGACTTTGTCAGCTTTTCGACGTCAGTAATCTGTTCTGAACCTCCTTCCCCTTTTTGTCGAGTATCGTTAGGTTAATGGGTGTACATTAGAATGTCTTGATTCTTCAATTGTGCTCGCCGCAACAATTTCACTGTCTCAATGGTTTGGACTGTCGCTACCAAAAGGAGGATAATACTGCGCATCCAACTCAATTTCCGTCTCCTCATCATCCGACTCTACAAATCCTCCACGGAATAGCTTCCGTTCTTGTTTGGACTGGTCCCGCGCGTGCTTAAGCTTCGATCCGAGCATGTTCTGACAAAAGTAAATCCCACTGATAAATACAACCACACCCTCTTCATCTTCATGGACTTCCGTGCAGTGATTTCCTTCGCCCGTTGTCCAGGAACTTGTCGGTGTTAAGGCTAGCAGGCCCTGGATATTTGCGCTCAGGCCGATCTCCACGGCCGATGACCTGGATGTCATGATGGCAACGGCACATCGGCGGGTCGTATAGGTCTTTGTCACGATCCAGATGCCGTGTCTCTTGATAATGGACTTATGCCGACTCAGCATCTCGGAAGTATTATCGGCCATCCATTGCAGAGCGGCCGCTTCGTCGTCGATCCGATGCCACAGAACAGGGTTTTGTGTCGCGAGCACTGCACCATTATCACATTCATTCTCGAACGAAATAGTTACGGAAGCCTCAATCGGCGCCACTGCCGCACTAGGAACTATCAGCATCGGGATTCGACGGCCCTGAATGACTGTAGGATGCTAAAGTATAGAAATTGTTAAGCTATTTTAATAGGCGAGCGAGATGTAAGACTTACGTGGTTCCAACAGTGCCGCCTACTTGGCGCGTCCTAACAGAACTGGAGCTCTTGGGGCCCCATATCATGGACTCGGGAACTTTATTGTTGTTTATCCCAACGTCGGGGGCCTGCCACCCTTGACCTGCTAATTCCTCCGCCGGACTGGTTAGGTCGACCAGGGTATGCCAATCGCTGTCAGGGTCAAAATAGCCGCAATAGCCTGGGCGTACGTCTTTCGTAGTGATTTTCTTATAGAGAGCCCATCCGTAAGGATGATTAAGCATGAGCCGCGCATAGACCCTGTCAAGGCGGGACTCGTCAGGCATCGTGGTTCGAGTACTCGCGGAGTAAGGCGGATTCTGAAGCTGGCTAAATCGAAAAGCTTGATACGGCGAAGCTTAGTCCGGTTCAAACATGTTCCGCCGTACGCTCTAACGCATCGGGGTTTTTAAGGCCGCTCTTGGAAAATGCTTATCGTTAAAATAGCCTAGAGGACGATCTTGGCATGAAAAGAAGGGACGGTTTGAAAGAATGAAAGGGAACGAAAACAGCAGGGTGCGGGGTTGTTATGGGTCTGGTATAATGCAAGATGCATAATACATAGACCAGAATTGTGTCGAATCCCCACCAGATACAACTACTGATCCTTATTAAATTGGTCTAGGCGCAGGTGGAAGCCGGAAGTTCAGGTTGTGTACCTGGTAAGCAGGTCAAAGCATGTCAGACCTGAAAATGTAAGGCCCCACACTATGGTGGGACATTATCAGATCTTAAATCTCACAAAGCAATAGACGCGCCTGACAACTGTCGAATGTTTGTACCATCGTTTTTAATTTGTCGAGTCATACCGTGCTGGGTGAGAATTGGCGAGAAGCGCGTGATTGCATGAAAAATTATCGCAAGTTTCATGATAAGAACGTACAGTCCTTTGCCGATCCTAAATGGCCTTAAGGCCTTCTTATCCATGCAGCGACGTTGACGTTGACTTTACACAATTGTGATCCTCGAAACATGGCTAGAAAACGAAGGCCCGTCTTAACCAGTCGCTGTCCACCAGGGAGATTTCTTACGCTGTCCAACTAAAAGCATCGCCCGAATGCAGTCTCTTGAGCTATGAATTACCGACGTATTTAACTAGATCAGGCTTATTGTCTGGCGTGGAAAAGACGCCACAGACGTGACACATATATCGCGATTAGAATTCAAGTCAAACCCCAAAGTGAACGTAGGGAATCCAATGCGGCGGCCTCCTCGTCTCTGTACTATCGCACAACTCGACATCTCTTGCTGACCTTGACCCTTGGGATTCCTCCCGCCTGGTAGCGTCCACATCCTGCACCCACTGGTCTCGAAGCTCCCGCGTGGCACGATGGAGTCCGCCGCTCACAGCCTTATCGCTGATCCCTTCGTCTCGCAGAACCCCATATGTAATCCTGGCCATGTCAACACATAATCTGTCGTCGACACTCCAAAGCGTGCCGATAACGTGTCGGAAGCCTGCAAGCTGATAGGCGGCAGTCAGGTGGATGCTTTCGTCAGTAAGCCTTTGATTCCGGATCTCACTTGTCCCGCATGCCGAAAGGTAAGCGAGAAAAGGTGATCTAAAACTGAGATTAATCTCTAGAAGGCTTTCTACCGTCAAGGGATCTTTCTTCCAATCTTCGAGAAATAATCGACTATGCAACGGGCTCGTAGGATGCGTACCGCCGTGACCGGCAAAATGGAATATCCAACAAGCCTCTAAGGCAGATAAGACGTCCTTTTTGCGGCGTTCCGGCTGGACGGGCTGTAGTTCCATCGATCGGCAAACAGCCCGTACCGCACTAGCCTCGTCGTCCGCAAATTTAAGCTGCCCCTGCCCCAACCCGGGCGTATCTTTCATAGCTACCAGAGCGATATTCTGGTTAACCGTTACCTCCTGACGCCGCTGCTGACGACCGTGCATGATGGCTCTGATGGACGAGCTGTACGACGAGATAACTCTGTCGAGAGCTGTGTCCGAACCCCGGCTGAGATGGTTTCCTGCCGCATGGAGAGGGAACCGAACGAGCGGCCCGGTAGGGATCCACCATACACGCGGCCAGCAGCCATCGGATGGGGTCTGAATAAAGCCTAGAGCGTCGAGAACGGGATAGACAACAGTATCCCAAAGCCAAACGATTGTTTCGAAAGATTGATAGTCCCGATCCTCAATATCCTTCCGTGAGAGGCGAGATAGTTCCAACATTCGGATGCCAGATGGTTCGATAATAAGAGCATCACAACGGTGTGGGCTGACATTAATGATGACAATCGGACCATTTATTGCTGCTTTTCGCATTTCGGCTTCCGATGGAGGAAGGAGGAATCGTCCGAATCCAGGCTGGCGGCGGATTTTGTCAATAAGCGTATCAAGTTGCCGGCTAGCTTCGCGGCGCTGATTTGTTTCAGCCCGTGTGGCAGTAGTAGGGTCTTCGGTTGCTATCAGGGTATCAGTACGCGAAATGGGCGTATCTAGCTTATCTCGAAGGTCGATAAAAGACCGCGCAAGTTCAGGATATTGCCGCTGAAGGGCTGAGAAGTCGGTACGCATATCGTAAAGGGTACCTATAAGGATGCCGCGACCGGTTTCGAGCATTTCAATTGCAGCAACACTTCCTTTGCTAGCTTGCAATGTTACGGCGGCTGCATCCGAAGCCAGTCCAGCGGCTTGGGATAGAAGATGCTGCTTGTCGGTATTCTGGAGAGATCGAGGGGCCAGTAAGGGGATAAGCTGGATCGTAGTCTGGGCAATTTCGTATGCCTTTTGGACATTTTGGAAGATAGTCGGAGATGATAAAAGTCGGCGACCAGCTGCAATATGGTTACTAACGGGGGAGACGTCGAGGTTTAACGCGATAGAAAAGCATTTATTCGCCTCTTTTAAATCCGGCATGGCTCCCGTTTTCAAATATTTGTTGTCGAGTCGAACTCCAAGGTTGTTTAATATTCTAGCGCGGTCTAGATGGTCTTGTGGAGTGGCATCGACGGCCTCTCGTACCATACCAATGGCTTCTTCCAGATCCGACATAGCTCCCGTCCTCGAATATCTGTCGCTGAGTAAAACTCCAAGGTTGTTTAACCCTCCAGCGCGGTCTGGATGGTCTTGTGGAGTGGCATCGAGGGCCTCTCGTACCAAACCAATGGCTTCTTCCAGATCCGACATAGCTCCCGTCCTCGAATATCTGTCGCCGAGTCGATTTCCAAGGTTGTTTAACCATCCAGCGCGGTCTGGATGGTCTTGTGGAGTGGCATCGACGGCCTCTCGTGCCACCCTAATGGCTTCTTCCAGATCCTACATAGCTCCCGTCCTCGAATATCTGTCGCCGAGTAGAACTCCAAGGTTGTTTAACCGTCCAGCGCGGTCTGGATGGTCTTGTGGAGTGGCATCGACGGCCTCTCGTACCATACCAATGGCTTCTTCCAGATCCGACATAGCTCCCGTCCTCGAATATCTGTCGCCGAGTCGATTTCCAAGGTTGTTTAACCTTGCAGCGCGGTCTGGATGGTCTTGTGGAGTGGCATCGACGGCCTCTCGTGCCACACTAATGGCTTCTTCTAGATCAGACATGTTTCGTCTATGAAACGGCATATTCTAGTTTTTGAATATTCCGCCCTTAAAATACTAATTGTCAACTATACCGTGCAGCCTTTTTTTGCCTTAGGTCCAAAGAAACTAAGACGTTATTAATAAGATCATATTTTGAGCTACGGTATTATTCCGCTCGAGGCTATATATGCTTATCCTAACTGGATACCTTCTTTCGGGAGCTCTCTCGGGCACCTCCTTCCCATATCCTCTAAGACCGTCTCGTCTGAGCCGTCTTGGTGAGTAAGGCTGTACCGCTCGATATTCTGGGAGTCCCGTATTGTCCACGTGCCGAAATAGAATTGAAGCTGGTATCTATCGGCGTTCAGGGTGTGATAGGCTTGCAGATAGAATATCTATGCAGCCCATTATAGGTTCGGTGAGCCCGGCGTCGCATTGTTCGGAGATTCAGCTCGATTCCTCTAGCAAGCAAGGGGTATAAGACTGTTGCCTATTTTAGAATGATCATCATCTAGTCAATCGAGATGAGAGCTGGCTATTACGTTCCTAGCCGCCTTGTACGCCCAGTTGGCTGTATGCTACATATTAAACGACCAATAAAGAAGTTGATACAACGCCACGTTCTGCAAGCTCACTTTCTCTGTACCCGATTCTGCCAACCATCTTATCTACCTACTGGCAAGTGAGGCGCGCACTGTTGGGATTCGTAATCGGGATTTTCTTTCATTCGCTCGCAAACTGTTACCACAATTTATTATGCAGCTGCAAGCTGGCCCGGTAGGCAAATTCGGCGCGAGCGACTCGATCTGACTGGTCAGTTGACCGCATCTGTTGCCTGTGCGTAGAGAATGTGCCAATGGTCGCGGAAGGCTGCCTGTGGAACGACGAGTATTGGATGTCGGCTCTTGCAACGTATGTGTCGCAGAACTCGGGCGTAGATGTAAGGGCTGACGCTAGAGGCAGTGAGAGTCGTGCAGTCTGAAAGGTGAGGGGCCTGCACTAGCGCTTGCAGGGCGCCCTAATTTAGATACCGAGACACACTTAGAGATAGATCTTTCGAGAAGATCCACTATCCCATGCTAGAAAAGCGACCGGCTTTATTGCAAGGTGCTTCGAGAAACGTTTAAACATGGATGGCGTTGTACTTGCAGTAAGACTACAGTATCTCGCCCAGGCTGTACGATCACGGTATACTACGACGAATTTGGTGTGGCTTCTTGTGACGTCCTTTATCGCAGAATTTCGTCACTTTGCCTATTAAAACACATCTATTTACTGCATTCATTCAATTCCGTTCGCGACAGAACTGGTTTGCGCCGGCATCCGAAGTCGAGCTGATCTTGGGTTGAGTCGCGACCGAGATAAAGAGGACGTACGTTGCAACTGTAGATAGTGATTGGACACAGGTAACCTGTGCCAATGCCCAAGGCAATGCCGTATTGACAGCTTTCAGTCTTAGATGATTGCGGAAGCCCTGGGATGGATATGCCTCGAAGGTGATACGTAACAGCGTACTGAGGCATCAGTCGAGAGTTGCGCCAAAACTAAAGGTCGTAGAGATACTACGGCCCCAACGATAATAACATGGATCCGCGCTTGCATCCTAACAAGATGCTAGCCTCTGAGGCGTATAGATGCTCGGTTTCGCACTGTCCCCACCTGATTATTTTGTCGGGCCACAGCTTGCCCTAGCAGCCCTGAACACCGTGCGATCTCCTTTAGTACTAAAATTACGTGCCGCGTCGGAGGAGCTAAATTCTGCACAGGCGCATGTCCGTTCCGCCGCTAAGCAGAATCAAGAAAGAAACTGATTTCATAGCGCTAAATCAAGCAAGGCAAAAGGTGCTACGTAGTTATCCAAGAGCGGAAAATGCCTGCACGCACACGACCGATGCTCGACAAGTGGTTCACCCTTAGTTCAGGCCTATTAGTATGACGTTATCTTGGATCCACCAGCTGAAGTCAAGGTCAAACAACAATTCCACATCCCTTCCTGAACCGCTGCGCCGTCCGCTTTCCACCTGATCGGCGTTCCAGATGTCAGGTAGTTCCAGGCTCTTGAATGAGAGCTTCTTGTTCCTAGTAACAACCGTGCGGATGATATCGCGGTGAGGGTGTCTTTGATAGTCTGCCCTATCACGCTTGAGCTCGTTTGGTATTTTCAGGCGGAAGGAGAACGAACGAGTCTCGCCTCGAGGCACCGTTTTCGGAGAATCCTCCGAAGGGAAAAGCTGCTTAACATGGAATCCCGGACCCAAATTTATGACTGTGAAATGCAGTTCGGCTTCGTCGTTGTTCTTAAATGTAAATTTGATTGTGCTGCTCTCCGACAAAGGGCTTCCGTCGGGGCCGCTTTCCGGATCCAGAGTCACTTCGAATGGCGCGGTATCCTGGGGCGCCTGATTGCGAAGGTTGAGGATTTGCTCGAAACGGAATAGATGTGTTAGTGCAACGGCCGATTCCGTCGCTTGTTTGTCCTCGTTTTGGGCCTTGATTTCCAAACCACGTACAGGTCCTTCATATCCTATCAGCGATGCAGGCCCGGAGATGTCGATGCCACCATCGACCGTCGTTTTTAACCCGAACCCGGCGGCTTCGGGACCGTGGGCTTTGCCAACCTCGTTGACCTCGATGACCTCGATGTCGCCTACGATCCTCTTCTGCAGGCCGTTGGACAGCTCCTTCTGAAATCTGCGTGGAAGACTCGACTCGACAAGAACCTTCAAGGTCTCCTCTGAGCTCCATCGGAACGGAACAACCTCAATGTGCTGCGGCAAAGTCTGGGAGGAATCCCTCACTATGTGCGCCTTGCTCTCGAAGTCGCCGACCTCGGATATCGAAAGAGTGACCTCGGACGTAGGTGGACGAGTCGCGAACTCTGCTCCTGTCTTGACGCCATGTACCCTCCCGATCGGAAGAGAAGCAACATCTCCTTTGATCTCGGCCAGAACAGGTGTAGCCGAGAATAGTTCCTTATTTCCGAAGAATGCCAATCTGTCTCGACCGTAGACCCGCGGGTTCTGTGGCGAGATGTCTCTCGCTATGTGGTCGCGGATAGTACGGTACGTAGAAAACATCGCACCTGGTTGATTCCTTTGGAAATATCCACATAACGCGTGGGTAAAGGCGCCATACGTTGTGCCATCCACAGTTTTCTCTGCTGCGTACTCTGTACTCTCGCAGGCCGCCATCAATGTAAAGCCGTCTGGATTGATGTCCCAGGACACGTCGAGCTCGCCATGACGACAGTTCGGCTCGCTAGATGTCTCTTGGACCACGGCTTCGTCAATCGGGAGATTAGGAGGCGGTGTCCAGTCTTTTGGAGTTCGAAGGGAACCGTCATTTCGCCACGAGCCGGCCGCATGGCAGCTGTCCAGACTGACGACGACATGGATCTTCTTCTCGTTAAGCTTTTTCAGCCACTCGTTCAGTTGCCATCCGCGTACGGCAGGTTTCCCGCAGCAGTAGTCCATGGTCAACAGAGACGCATCCTTCAAGCGCCCAGCGGGCGAGTTACTTGTTCTTTGCAATTCTGCACCATGGCCCGAGAAGTGGAAGAAGAACAGGTCTCCAGGGCAAGCCTGCTCATACATGTTGTCGAACTCCCTTTTGATGTTCTTGAACGTAGGCAGGCAATCGTCAAGTTCTTCGGGGATCGTGGGATTTGCTGAGGATGGAGAAGAAGTAAGGATGCATAGTTTATGTGATTGAAACTCGTTCCGAAGAAATTCTCGGATGACCTTAACGTCGTTGACGCACCCTTGTAGGTTATTCACCTTGGACTTCCTCGACCCGTCATTAAGATACAGGTCAACCCCGACGAGCAGAGCAAATCGCTTTGGCAGGGTTTGAGTTGCCATGATGAACGGCATGGGCTTGCTGGCGGTTATTGCTGGGAGAGCAATCCGGCTACCCCACTCTTATATAGTCAGACCTTCCATAGGCACATGTGTTCCGACCTAGAGCCTGGCTGGAAAGGATGACTCGGGGGCATGTTCAACTTACTGCATTCCAGCGGCGCTCTGTACAGCCGCCCGAAGTCGCACGGGCCTCTGCGACGAAAGTAACATCAATCATGCACTATGGCCTGATAAAGCATCGTCTATCTGAGCATCGACTGGGCAGATTGTGCTCACCGAGCTGAGATGTAACTGCATTATTGAGGGTTATAATCACCCTTTACTGGAGGGTTTACGACGGAGGTGTCCGAGCAGGGATTGGTCATCACTCGTCAGCCTTCTTGTAAAATTACGCAGGTGAAGGCGATCGCAAAACTGGTTGCAGTACTATAGAACGTGGCTTGTGATTAGCTCTTTTACTGGCCACTTAATGAATAGTGTGTAAGTAACGGCGTAGGTAACGCGGGAACGGAAGCGAAAGCAAGCTCTCGGCTCTGCTAAGATTGGATTGTGCTAATCATCATTCTGCAATAGGTCGTCTCCTTACCCTCCAAAAAGAAATCATGCACAGTAGAAAGCTGAACCCCTGGACCATGCTATGTAACGTTACTTACTGATACCCTATTGGCCGAAGCTCAAGGCAGAAGTGCAAGTAATGACTTACCGAACTTTTTCATTTTAGACATACCCAGGTAGCATCTACCAGAGCATAAACCGGTCTAGCTTGGCTCTGTAAAAACAACTGACAGTTGCGTCCAGGAGGGAACATGGCCAACGTTCGTTGGTGGTTTTACGAGACCGGATTCGTAGAAAGCAATATCGAATGCTAGGTTTGTATCTAGGTGGGAATTGGATATAGATCAGAGTATTAGTGGTTTTGTGCAACGTCTTATTGGATGGTGTATACTTCAGTGTTTATTGCTTCGCAAATAGTCTGGTTATATAAATAGGCTGATTCAAAAAGAGCCGCTTCTAACTCCTACCTTACGTAAAAGGGCACAGGTGCAGCTAAGAGCTGAATCTCCAAGCCATACGATGTAATATTGCCTGTTGATGTCCTATTTTCTGAAGCTGACGGCAGAACGGGAGGCTTATATTTGATAGGATGCGTATGTCATTGAGCTGCAAGCCTATCACACACTAAATCTCATTAGGTGCCAACTCCGATGCTTCGTAAGCTGGGCCAGGCAAGGCCTGCGTGAGCGGCAGCCGGTCCCCCCTGACTCGCCGAAACGAGCTGATAAGAGTGTAAAAAGCGTTATTGGTAAAATTTGCGAGAGGTGCCCGGCGCAAGTGCCCGAAAGAGGAGGCCGGGCATAATACTTAAAAATGATAGTACACAGCGCCGTACTTGACAACTGCAGTAGGAGCAAGTTGATAAAACAATAGTATAATCAACTAACTCGTCAAATATAGAAAGTTAAGTTAAATACAAGAGTAATAGATAATTTGCTCGGATCGCAAAACAAGCGTTGAAGACCCCAAGAGGAGACCATCCAGGCCGGGCTACACTCTTAGACAACCTTGGACTCAGCAACAGTTACTCGAGGACGGGAGCTATGGAGGATCTGGAAGAAGCCATTGACGTGGCACGAGAGGCCGTCGACGCCACTCCACAAGACCATCCACACCGCGCTGGATTATTAAACAACCTTGGAATTTTACTCGGCGACAGATATTCGAGGACGGAAGCTATGGCGGACCTGGAAGAAGCCATTGGCGTGGCACGAGAGGCCGTCGATGCCACTCCACAAGACCATCCACACCGCGCTGGAAGGTTAAACAACCTTGGAATTTGACTCGGCGACAGATATTCGAGGACGGGATATATGGCGGATCTAGAAGAAGCCATTAGCGTGGCACGAGAGGCCGTCGATGCCACTCCACAAGACCATCCAGACCGCGCTGGATGGTTAAACAACCTTGGAAATCGACTCGGCGATAGATATTCGAGGACGGGAGCCATGGCGGATCTAGAAGAAGCCATTAGCGTAACACGAGAGGCCGTTGATGCCACTCCACAAGACCATCCAGACCGCGCTGGACGGTTAAACAACCTTGGAGTTCGACTCGGCCACAGATATTCGAGGACGGGAGCCATGGCGGACCTGGAAGAGGCGAAAAAATGTT
>QJOB01000796.1:0-11868 GCA_004155035.1 Monosporascus sp. 5C6A | reverse complement strand
TGGGCTGCTGCCGGTTTCATGGACACCTTGTTAAGGTCGATGCCGAACAACGCGCGCTGTTCGACAAGGCTCTGGACGCCTACATTGCCTCGGCCGAGGCGCAGCATCAAGAACTGCTGAGCAAGACGAAGCCGCCGGCTACGCATGGCGCGGTGCCGAAGCGCACCGCCTTGCCGGCGGACTACCGCGCGTGGACCGCCACCACGAGCCCGAGAACACCCGCTGCGCGTGCGGCTGTGCGCTCAAGCGCATCAGCGAGAAGCTGGACTACACGCCGGGCGTGTTCACGGTCGAGTGCCACATCCGCGGCAAGTGGACCTGCGCACAGGTGCCGAACGCTGACCCAGGCGCCGGTCCCGGCGGAGATCATCGCCAAGGGCATCCCCACCTCCGGGCTGCTCGCGTA
The DNA here is from genome assembly GCA_004155035.1 of Monosporascus sp. 5C6A. Taxonomy (NCBI): domain Eukaryota; kingdom Fungi; phylum Ascomycota; class Sordariomycetes; order Xylariales; genus Monosporascus; species Monosporascus sp. 5C6A. Next base: position 11,462 of record QJOB01000796.1, on the reverse strand, counting down.
GGTGCTGGTCGCAAAGGACTCCGACCATCTGCCGCTTACATGGTCGTCCCTAGGCAAGCAGGAATCAGCTGCGTGAGTGAATCGGGAGGTTTGCGTAGCTGATGGCTGGTCAGCAGCGTCTGCGCCGGCGGCTTCACCGGCACGAAGCGCATGTGCGGGCGGGTCGCCGCCTCGCAGATCGCTGCGGCATCGGCCGCACCGTTCTTGCGTCCCTTGCCGGCCATGCGGTAGGGCGTGACGAAGCGGCCTGCAATCAGCCGCGCATCCAGCCCATAGCCGCGCAACTTGCGTGCCCAGTGATGCGCACCGCCGCAGGCCTCCAGGGCCACCAGGCAGCCGGGAGGCAGCTGCGCGCACCAGGCCGCAAACTTGTCAGCGGCCAGCGCCTTGGCAACCACCACGCGCGCATCCACCGCATGCACCTAGATAACCCGCTTGGCCAGATCCACCCCGACTCGGGCAATCTCGTTCATGGACTTCCCCTTTCACATGGCTGCAGATTGATGACTTGGGGAGCACCATCGCGGTGGCAGCCAACATTTGTTTCCTGGCTGCTTACGATTGAGTCACATCAATCGGCCAGCAGATCGCTGGATGTTGACTCTTGACTTTCGGCATGTTAGGCGCAATATCTTGCAAAGTCTTGCAAGAATTTCCTCAGGCGAGGCCGCGTGACGACGGAACTTGTGGGGGTGGTATGACAGCGCGCCAGCTGGCGATCTTCACACTCGACGAGTTGGCTGCCTACTTGAAAGTCGGCAAGCGGACGCTTTACCGGCTCGCCTCGCACGGGGAGATTCCGGCCTTCAAGGTCGGCGGGACGTGGCGGTTTCGTCAAAGTGAAATCGATCGATGGATCAATGATCAGATCCAAGCAGGCAGAAAGAAGGAGGTGATACGCACAGATGAGCAGCCAAGGTCAGCGGAACACTCCGTGTCGTCTGGGCGCGCTGTCCGTCGCCGCAGGCAAACGGAGTGAGCGAGAGTCTTCAATTTTTCTTCTGGAGGTGTGACATGGACATTGACTTCAAGAAATTGGCTCCCTGGAACTGGTTCAAAAAGGAGCAGGAAGAACAACAGAGCACCGCCTCGCTGCCGGTGCAGCGCAATGACCTGCCGGCGGCAGGCGGGCCGGTCAGCCCCATCCTGCAATTGCATCGCGAGATCGATCGCCTGTTCGACGAAGCGTTTCGAGGCTTCGGTTTCCCGGCGCTGGCCTTGCCGCGCTGGCCGGCGGACTGGCCGGGCATGCTGAAGCCGGCGCTGGACATCCAGGAAACAGACAAGCAGTACACGATCGCCCTGGAAGTACCCGGCGTCGAGGAAAAGGACATTCAGATCACGCTCGATAACGATGTGTTGCTGGTGCGCGGTGAAAAGCGTCAGGAGCAGGAAACCAAAGACGGTGGTTTCCACCGGGTGGAGCGCTCCTACGGCAGCTTTCAGCGCGCTCTGAACCTGCCGGCCGATGCCAACCAGGACACGATCAAGGCCGCTTTCAAGAACGGCGTGCTCACGATCACGATGGACAAGCGCGAGGCCAGTACGCCCAAGCAGGGGCGCTCGATCCCGATCAATGGCTGACGCCCACCTGCTAGTCCTTTGCAAAAAACCAAGTGAAGGGCGAGGCGCCTTGATCTGCGGTGCCTCGCCCAGTTAACCCTCCCGGAGTATCAGCATGGCCAGAAAACAATGCCAAGTCTGCGGCCAACCCGCCACGGTGCGGGTGGAAGCCAATCTCAATGGTCGCCACAGCACCATGCTGTTGTGTGACGATCACTATCGCCAACTGGCGCGCCAGCAAAAGCGCACCGTCTCGCCGCTGGAGGCTCTGTTTGGCTCGCGCAGCGGTTTGTTCGAAGACTTCCTCGGCAGCGACTTCTTCCGCATCGGTGACGATGCACCGTCCGTGGCGGCTGATGCCGACGAAGTGGTCGATGCGTCTTTCGGCGAATCCGCTCCCGCAACGGCGGGCACGGCGCGCCGCCGCGGCAGTGGGCTGGCCAGCCGTATCAGCGAACAGTCTGAGGCCCTGTTGCAGGAAGCCGCCAAACATGCTGCCGAGTTCGGCCGGCCCGAAGTCGATACCGAACACCTGCTGCTGGCGCTGACCGGCAGCGACGTGGTCAAGACCATCTTAGGGCAGTTCAAGATCAAGGTCGATGACCTCAAGCGGCAGATTGAATCCGAAGCCAAGCGTGGCGACAAGCCGTTCGAAGGCGAGATCGGCGTGTCGCCACGTGTCAAGGATGCGCTCAGCCGTGCCTTCGTGGCCTCCAACGAGTTGAGTCATTCCTATGTGGGGCCAGAGCACTTTCTGATCGGCCTGGCCGAAGAAGGCGAAGGCTTGGCAGCCAACCTGCTGCGCCGCTACGGGCTCACGCCGCAGGCGCTGCGCCAGCAGGTGAGCAAGGTGGTCGGCAAGGGGGCCGAGGACGGCCGTGCCGAGACGCCGACCAATACGCCGGAACTCGACAAGTATTCGCGCGACCTCACCAAGATGGCGCGCGAGGGCAAGCTCGATCCGGTCATCGGCCGCGCGCAGGAGATCGAGACGACCATCGAAGTGCTGGCCCGGCGCAAGAAGAACAACCCGGTGCTGATCGGCGAACCCGGCGTCGGCAAGACCGCCATCGTCGAAGGGCTGGCGCAGCGCATGGTCGCAGGCGAAGTGCCCGAAACGCTGCGTGACAAGCGCCTGGTCGAACTCAACATCAATGCCATGGTGGCCGGCGCCAAGTACCGCGGCGAGTTCGAGGAGCGCGTGCAGAAGGTGCTCAAGGAAGTGACCGAGCACCAGGGGGAGCTGATTCTCTTCATCGACGAAGTGCACACCATCGTCGGTGCCGGCCAAGGTGGCGGCGAAGGCGGGCTGGACGTGGCCAACGTCTTCAAGCCGATGATGGCGCGCGGCGAGCTGAACCTGATCGGCGCCACCACGCTCAACGAGTATCAGAAGTACATCGAAAAGGATGCCGCGCTGGAGCGTCGCTTCCAGCCGGTGATGGTGCCCGAGCCGACGGTAGCGCAGACCATGATGATTTTGCGCGGCCTGCGCGACACCTTCGAGGCGCACCACAAGGTCAGCATCACCGAGGATGCGATCATCGCCGCCGCCGAGTTGTCCGACCGTTACATCACCGCGCGCTTTTTGCCCGACAAGGCCATCGACCTGCTCGACCAGGCGGCCGCACGCGTGAAGCTGTCGGCCACGGCGCGCCCGGTGGCGGTGCAAGAGCTGGAGTCCGAACTGCATCAGTTGCGGCGTGAGCAGGACTATGTGGCTTCGCGCAAGCAGTACGACAAGGCTGCCGAGCTCGGCAAGCGCATCGAGGCCAAAGAGGCCGAACTCAAGAAGCTCGTCGAGGATTGGGAGCGCGAGCGCGCCTCGGGCAGCGCCGAGGTCAAGGCAGAGCACGTGGCGCAGATCGTCTCGCGGCTGACCGGCATCCCGGTCAACGAGCTGACGGTGGAAGAACGCGAGAAGCTGCTGCATCTGGAACAGCGGCTGCATGAGCGCCTGGTGGGACAGGACGAAGCAGTACGTGCCGTGGCCGATGCCGTGCGGCTGTCGCGCGCAGGCCTGCGCGAAGGCAGCAAGCCAGTGGCCACCTTCCTGTTCCTCGGGCCGACGGGTGTGGGCAAGACCGAACTCGCCAAGGCACTGGCCGAGTCCATCTATGGCGATGAGGGCGCGCTGCTGCGCATCGACATGTCCGAGTACGGTGAACGCCATACCGTGGCACGCCTGGTGGGCGCGCCTCCGGGTTATGTGGGCTACGACGAGGGCGGCCAGCTCACCGAGAAGGTGCGCCGCAAGCCCTACAGCGTGTTGCTGCTCGACGAGATCGAAAAGGCGCACCCCGACGTCTACAACATCCTGCTGCAGGTGTTCGACGACGGCCGCCTCACCGACGGCAAGGGCCGGGTGGTGGATTTCACCAACACCATCATCATCGCCACCTCGAATCTGGGCTCGGACATCATCCAGCGTCGGCTCAAGGCGCGTGGTGCCGCCGGCGAGGAGTATGAAAAGACCAAGACGGAGGTGATGGACGTGCTGCGCGGGCATTTCCGCCCCGAGTTCCTCAACCGCATCGATGAAATCATCGTCTTCCATGCGCTGGGCAAGGAGGAGATCCGCCATATCGTCGGCCTGCAGCTCGATCGCGTGGCGCGCAACGCCGCCAGCCAGGGCGTGACGCTGGCCTTCGATCAGACCTTGATCGATCACTTCGCGGAGGAAGGCTACAAACCCGAGTTCGGCGCGCGCGAGCTCAAGCGGCTGATCCGCAGCGAGCTGGAAACCGCTCTGGCGCGCGAGATGCTGGGTGGCGGTATCGGCAAGGCCGATCACGCCAGCGCACGCTGGGACGACAAGGCCGAACGCGTCGTCTTCGAGCGCAAGGAGCCACCCGCGCAGCCGGCCGAGCCTGAAAAGCCCGATGCCGCGAACGTGGCCGAGGCACCGCCGAACGGCGAGAGCAAGGCTACGCGCAAGAAGAAGCCGGCGGGCGGCGAATCTTGAGCGATGGGAGGCTGTCGTGTCCGACCCCAACGGGCTGACATGGGCAGCCACCCTCGTGTCGCTGGCGGTCGCTATCCCCATAGCGGGGCACGCGGTCATCTACAAGCGTGACCCTCGATCGGCCACGCTGTGGGTGCTGCTGATCGCGCTGTTGCCGCTGGGCGGTTCGCTGCTGTATGGGCTGTTCGGCATCAACCGTTACCAGCGGCGGGCGCGGCGGCTGTTTCCGGGGGCAGATCCTGCTGTTCGGCAGGACCTCGCGTCTACGATGCCCCAGGCCGTATCGGCGCCGTTTGCCGGCCTGGCGCACCTGGTGGGACGCGCCACCGGCCAGTCGCTGACCAGCGGCAACCGCATCGAGCCGCTCGTCGATGGCGAGCAGGCCTACCCGGCCATGCTCGCTGCCATCGAGTCAGCGCGGCACAGCGTCGCGCTGGCTTCGTACATCTTCGACAGCCAAGGCATCGGGGCGCAGTTCGTCGATGCGCTGCGCCGGGCTCATGAGCGCGGCGTGCAAGTGCGGGTGCTGATCGACGACGTCTATGCCCGCTGGAGGCCCCGCAGCGCCTACCGCGCCTTGCAACGCGCCGGCGTTCCGGCGGCGACGTTCAACCCGACGTTGATTCCCGCGCGCCTGCATGCCGCGCATCTGCGCAATCACCGCAAGCTGCTGGTGATCGATGGCGAGACGGGTTTCACCGGCGGCATGAACATCTTCAGCCCGTATTGGCGGCCCGATGCGCCGGAGCAGGCCTGTCACGATTTGCACTTTCGTCTGCGCGGGCCGGTGGTTGCGCATCTGATGCAGTGCTTCACAGATGATTGGTGCGATACCACGGGCGAGCGGCTCAGCGAGGGTTTCTGGCGCGAATCGCCCGCAATGGCTGATGAGCAAGGAACCTCTTGGGCGCGCGGCATCGAGGCCGGTCCCGATGAGGCCCTGGACCGGCTGCGCTGGACCTTCATGGGCGCTTTGAGCGCGGCGAAGCATTCGGTGCGCATCTGGACACCTTACTTCGTGCCCGATCAGCCGATGATCGCGGCGCTGAGCACGGCCGCGTTGCACGGCGTGCGCGTCGAGGTGCTGACGCCCGCAAACGGCGACCATCCCACGGTGCAATGGGCCGCGCGCGCCCACTACTGGCAGGTGCTGGAGCACGGTGTACGCATCTTCGAACGGCCTGGCCCGTTCGACCACAGCAAGCTGATGCTGATAGACGGCCAGTGGTGCTGCCTGGGTTCGGCCAATTGGGATGCGCGCAGCCTGCGCCTCAACTTCGAGTTCAATGTGGAGGTGTACGACACCGCGCTGTCTACGCGGCTGGAATCCCTTTTTGATGCCGCCCGTGATGCATCGAACGAGATATCGGTCATGGCGTTGCGCGCCCGCCCGCTGGCCATCCGCTTGCGCGACGGGGTGGCCCGTCTGTTCACCCCCATTCTCTAGCGGCACGACTTGCGAGGAACATTGCCCATGGAAAAGAAAGATCAATGGAACATTGGCTACTGGATCGTCGCCGGTCTGTTGCTGCTGACGCTGCAGAACTACTGGCAGGCGGCGAAGACCGTCGAGCCCGTACCCTACAGCGAATTCGAGAAAGCGTTGGCCGAGGGGCGCGTCGCCGAAGTGCTGGTGGCAGACCGCACGGTCACCGGACGCCTGAAATCGCCGGACAGCCGGGGCAAGACCACGATCGTGGCCACCCGTGTCGAACCCGACCTGGCCGAGCGGCTGTCGAAATACGACGTGCCCTACGCGCGGGTGGTGGAAAGCACCTGGCTGCGTGATGTGCTCTCCTGGATTCTGCCGGCGGTGGCCTTCTTCGGCGTCTGGTTTTTCCTGTTCCGCCGCTTTGCCGAGAAGCAGGGCATGGGCGGCTTTCTGAGCATCGGCAAGAGCCGCGCCAAGGTGTTCATGGAGAAGAACACGGGCGTCACGTTTGCCGATGTCGCGGGCGTCGATGAGGCCAAGGCCGAGCTAGTCGAGATCGTCGACTTCCTGAAGAACCCGCAGGATTACGGCCGCCTCGGCGCGCGCATCCCGAAAGGTGTGTTGCTGGTTGGCCCGCCCGGCACGGGCAAGACCCTGCTGGCCAAGGCCGTGGCGGGCGAGGCCGGGGTACCGTTCTTCTCTATCTCCGGCTCGGAGTTCGTCGAGATGTTTGTCGGCGTGGGCGCGGCGCGGGTGCGCGACCTGTTCGAGCAGGCCCGTGCCCAGGCGCCGTCGATAATCTTCATCGACGAGTTGGATGCCCTGGGCCGCGCGCGCGGCGTCGGCGGCCCCATCGGCGGCCACGACGAGCGTGAGCAAACGCTCAACCAGCTGCTCACCGAGATGGACGGCTTCGACAGCTCGGTGGGGCTGATCATCCTCGCCGCCACCAACCGCCCCGAAATCCTCGACCAGGCGCTGCTGCGTGCCGGCCGCTTCGACCGCCAGGTGCTGGTGGACCGGCCCGACAAGAAGGGGCGGCTGGACATCCTGAAGGTTCATGTCAAGAAGGTGACGCTGGCCCAGGATGTAGACCTCGAACAGGTAGCCGCACTGACCACGGGCTTTTCCGGCGCGGACCTCGCCAATCTGGTCAACGAGGCGGCGCTGGCGGCGACGAGACGCCGTGCGTCCGCCGTGGAATTGCAGGACTTCACCGCGGCCATCGAGCGCATCGTGGCGGGCCTGGAAAAGAAGAGCCGCGTGCTCAATCCCAAGGAGCGGGAAACCGTGGCCCATCACGAGATGGGCCATGCGCTGGTGGCGCTGGCGCTGCCCGGCACCGACCCCGTACACAAGATCTCGATCATCCCGCGCGGCATCGGCGCGCTGGGCTACACCTTGCAGCGCCCCACCGAAGACCGCTTCCTGATGACGCGTACCGATCTCGAGCACAAGATCGCCGTACTGCTGGGCGGGCGTGCCGCCGAAAAGCTGGTGTTCGGCGAGTTGTCTACCGGGGCGGCGGACGATCTGGCGCGGGCCACCGACATCGCCCGCGACATGATCACCCGCTTTGGCATGGACGAGGGCCTGGGCTACATCGCCTTCGAGGCGCAGCGGCCCCGCTTTCTCGATACACCAGAACTGGCCCACGGCGGTTGCCGGGTGGCCGAATCGACCCAGGCGCGCATCGATCAGGCTATCCGCGACATCGTGATGGGCGTGTTCGAGCGCGCCTACCGGATTCTCGACATCAACCGCGCGGTGCTGGAGCGCTGTGCGCGCGAGCTGCTGGCGCGGGAAACGCTCGACGAAAGCGATATCCGTCAATTGACTCAAGGACTTGTTCGGAACTGAAAACAGTAGTAGGTGCCATTCAGAGTAAGCCGACGGCTCTGTTCAGTGCGTCATCCAATTCGCCGGCATTGTTCAAGGAGAACCGATATGTCTGCATTGACTCCGTGGGACCCCTTCCGGGAACTGGATGAATTGCAAAACCGCCTGGCGACGATGTTCGGACGGATACCCCAGCGACAGGGCGCCCGTACCGGCAACGAAGCCATGACCACGGCGGACTGGGCACCAATGGCGGACATCAGCGAGGATGAGAACGCATTCCTCCTCAAGCTGGATCTGCCGGAGGTCCCCAAGGATGCCGTGCGCGTCAGCGCGGAAAACGGTGTGCTCACCATCAGCGGCGAGCGCAAACTGGAAAAAGAGGAGCAGGGCAAGAAGTTCCACCGCATCGAACGTGCGTATGGCCGCTTTGTGCGCAGCTTTGTCTTGCCTGACAACGTTGATCCGACCAAGGTGACGGCTTCGATGAAAGACGGCGTGCTGGAAGTGCGGCTTGTCAAGGCCGAGCAAGCCAAACCGAAACAGATTGAAATCTCAGTCAACTAACTTCAATCAGGAGCCCAAGATCATGAATATCAAACAGCCACAATACACCTTCTCCGCACTTGCCCTGGCGGTCGTCGTCGGACTGAGCGGACCGGCTCTGGCCCAATCGGCGGCAGGTTCTAGCCCAGGTGCTGCAGCACCCTCTGCCGCATCCAAGGCGGCACAGCCACAGGTAGATGACAAGGCCGCCCGGGAAGCCGATAAAAAGCGTGCCGAGCTCACTCAAGACGCCATCACGGCGCTCACCAAGACCCAGGAGGCTTTGACCCTCCTTGATGCAAAGAAGACCAAGGAGGCGCTCGCTGCGCTGGAACTGGCCAGCGGAAAGCTGGAACTGGTATTGGCACGCGACGCCAAACTTGCCTTGGCGCCGGTCGATGTACGCGTCATCACCCACGATATCCACGCCAACGTGGAATCGGTAAAGAAAGCGGTCAAGTTGTCTCGGGAGTTGTTGGGTGATGGCGAGGTGCAAAAGGCCCGGCCCATCGTTGCCAATCTGGCCAGCGAAATCGTGATCGAAACCGACAACCTGCCGATGGCAACGTACCCGGCAGCGATCAAGTCGGCCGCACGGCTCATCGACAGCGGCAAGATCGACGACGCCAAGGCGGAACTCGCCCGAGCACTGAACACGCTGGTGGTGACCTCGGTCGCCTTTCCTCTGCCCGTGCTCCGGGCCGAAGCCGCGATGGCAAAAGCTGAAAAGCTGGCCGAGACCGACAAGCGCGATGCCAAGCAGAACGAGGAGCTCAGCACCTTGCTGTCGTCCGTACGCACGGAGATCGAGCTGGCGCAGATCCTCGGTTATGGCAAGAAGGCGGATTTCAAACCCATCTTCGATCAGGTGAAGTCGATTGAGCAAAAGTCGGCTGGAGGCAAAAGCGGCAAGGGATGGTTCGACGAGTTGAAGACGCGGATCCAAAAGCTGTTTTGAGGTGATGAAAGGGCCGACTGTTCGGTCGGTCAGTCTCGCGATGTTCGCAGTCAGCCCCAATAGATTCGCCTATTTTCACTAACTCATACGAGGCATGTCACCATGAATGAGCAAACACCGAATCCCAATGCGACGAACAAAGGAATTAACGAACAGGCCGCGGTAAGCAGCCTTCCTGTCAGTCCAGAGGCCAAGCCTGAAGTTGTCACGGAGGTACAGCCAGAGGTTCAGAAGGAAACGGACTCGCAGGCGGCAGACAAACGTAAACAAGTCCTCGATGAGGCCGTCTCGGCCTTGGCGCTGACCAAATCAGCGCTGGCCGCACTTGACGGCAAGGACGCTGCACGCGCACTGGCAACGCTGGCCGAAGTGACGGGAAAGCTGGAGCTGATCGTTGCGCGCGAACCAACGCTCGCCCTGGCCCCCGTTGATGTGCGCACCATCGTGCACGACGTGTTCGCCAACACGGAAACCATTGAGGCGATGACTGACGAGGCGCTGGATGCCCTCAAACATGGCGAGGTGCAACAGGCACGTCTCGTGCTGGCTTTGCTGGCCAGTGAAATCGTGATCGCGGTCACCAACATCCCTCTGGCGTCCTATCCCGCAGCCGTGAAGTCAGTCGTGCCGCTGATCGATCAGGGCAAGATTGAAGAAGCCAAAGCCGCGCTGCAGGCAGCGCTCAGCACGCTGGTCGAGACGCGCAGCGTGCTTACGCTGCCCACCCTGCGTGCCAGGCTGCTCCTGAAGCGCGCCGAGACCTTGGTGGAAGATGGTCAGCGGGGCGAAGCGTCCAATGAGCGCCTGGAGACATTATTGAACGAAGCGCGGCAGCAGTTGGAAATGGCAGAACTGCTGGGCTATGGAAAAAAGAAGGACTTTGAGCCCCTGTTCGCTGAACTCAAGAAAGTCAAGGAAAAGACGGCTGGGGGAGGCGGCGGAAAAGGCTGGCTCGATGAAATCAAGGCAAAACTGTCCAAGTTGTTCTGAAACCGCTGCATAGGGCGTAAGAGGGGCGCGTCGCGCCCCTCTCTTGGCTCAGGAGTGTTTGATTTTTCACCCCATTAGATCTTTAGGAGATATTGCATGAACACAGACACCATCGCCAATTCCAATGAGGATGAGCCCACCAAAGCACTGTGTTCGCTGAGCCAAAATTGGTGGCTTTTTGCGCTGCGCGGTGTCTTGGCATTGATTTTTGCAGCCCTCGCGTTCTGGATGCCACAATCGGCTCTGTTGGCCATGACCATCGTGTTCGGCGCATTTTCCTTGGTCAATGGCGCGTTCAACTTGTTTGCAGCGGTGCGCCATATCCAGAAAAAAGAGCGCTGGGGCTGGCTGCTGTTCAGCGGCATTGTCGGCATACTTACGGGCGTCGTCGTCCTGGTTGCTCCTTGGGTCGCCACGATAGTCTTGGCTTCTTTTTTATGGGCTAGCGTGGGCTTCTGGGCGATTTTCACCGGTGTGCTGGAGATATCCGCCGCCGTTCGGCTGCGTCGGGAAATCAAGGGCGAAATCTGGCTTGCCCTCAGTGGACTGCTCTCGATTATCCTTGGCGCTATCGTCTTGTGGATAGTTTTTACCCGTCCGGTCGAGTCATTCGTGGCCGCAGGCTGGTTGTTGGGTTTCCATGCGGCAGTCTATGGCGTCACGCTTTTGTTCTTGAGTTGGAGTCTTCGCAAATCGCGCCTGGGGTAAGAGCGTGCCAAACCAAAATCTATGGATATGAGCATCCTCGATTCATGCCTCCATAGAAATGACATCGAAGGAGTCATACATGCAGATGCAATATAGCTATCGAGCTATCGACAAAGAGTTTCATGAACCTTGGCAGAGAGCTTTGGGAAATGTGATCGAGCGCGACCTCAAGCCATTGCTCGACAAACACACTAAAGATTCAGCGCGACTTCAAATCGTCCTTGATCGCGACAAGACCAAGCGGCAATTTCTGGCCAGTGGCTATATGCACCTGCCCGGCAAAAAGATTGTCAGCGTTACTGCATCACATGACGAGCTGACGCCCCTCGCGCAGATGCTCGCACAGTCGTTGTTCCGTCAGGCCAAGAAGCATTTTGACCGACTGCATGCTCAGGATCAAATCAAGCGCAAAGCACGACGCGAGCGCTTGCGCGAGCTCAAGGTGCGAATTGCCGCAAACC
>QJOB01000056.1:202212-324736 GCA_004155035.1 Monosporascus sp. 5C6A | reverse complement strand
GACTCTCAAGGGTCGGGCTATCGATTATCGACGCTTGAACGGGGCTACGGAGGCCACCTGTAACGTGTTATTCGACCGCCTAGCCCTACGGGAGATACGGAAGATATACTCCCGTAACAGATACAACGCCGATGAATTCGGAGTAATGGAAGGCATGGGAAAGAACTCTCTCGTCCTCGGTAAAACCTTCAAGAAGTTCATCCTTTTAAAGGATGCCTTCAAGCGTGCGTAGATATCGGTTATAGCCTGTATCAGCGCAGACGGGCGAGCTCTTCCTCCGTTAATCATATTCAGCGGCGCCAACGTACAACAACAATGGTTTCCCGATACGGAGGATCAACCATATAAAGACTGGTACTTCACGACGTCTTCAAATAGCTAAACCAACACCGATATTGGGTTAAAGTAGTTGCGAAAGGTGTTTATCCCTCATACCAAGCCTGCCCACCCCCAGGAATGGAGGCTCCTTATTCTAGACGGTCATAACAGCCATACCACTAAAGAATTCATGTGGACCTGCCTGATCAACAGGATCTACATCGTCTTCTTACCCTCACATTCATCGCACGTATGGCAACCGCTTGATATGGGTGTCTTTTCCGTCCTGAAGCGCAGGTACCGTTATTGGTTCCGGAAGCGCTGCTACGGAAGGACGTCGGAGGCAACAAACAAAACGGACTGCCTGTAGGCGCTTGGCAAGGCCTGGAATAAGGTTATAAAGGTCCCACGATATATCAAAACAGGCTTCAGGGCTTCAGGTATGTAGCCTGTTAACCGGAATAGGGCTTTAAAGAACCCACATGTGAAGAAAAGCGAGGGCCCGGGAGATAAACCGACTACTACGTCGCCTGCCATCCCACAACCCCCCAATTTTCTTGAGCTAATCGCTCCAATAAGTCTTAATACACCTAAATCTTCAAGGGATCTAAAGGACCTAGAAACAGCCTTGATTAAGGTCGACCCAGCTTTCAGGAAACCTACCGCTCGGTTGCTGTTCCGCAAAATACGCAAAGCACTTGACGTATCTAACAACGAATTAACCGCTCTCGAACATCACAACAGCCAATTAACTTCAGCCCTTAAAAAGGCACGCCCGAAGAAGCTCAGGAAGGTTGAAGCCGATCCTAATCAAGAGTTTGTGCGGTTGAAGAACGTTAAGGAAGTGAAGGCCGGGCTGAAGGGCAACGCACAAGGACCTTCCTCTGTCACTCCGCAAAACGAAGCCCAAGACGAAGAAGGAGAGGAAAGTGATTATAATACCGATAATCCTGATTGTATAGTTGTACGATTACGATAAAACCCGAAATAGGTTGCTTAAGTAGTTGTTGAGATATTGATTTTTGAAGTATTTAGATGGGTTTGGCGATAGCTTCAAATTGGGGTGGAGCGTGAGGGGGGTGGCGCGTGACCTGGGTGTCTGACTTATACCTCCAATGCTCCTTTTCAAGTTATTCATCCTATCGAACCCCCCGCTTCCGAAAATGAAGATAACACGGGGACTCGAGGATTATATTGAAACGTCCCTCCCGGTTATGCGGTACTAATTACTGGATCTACCGGCACGGAGTGTTTGGTGGTAATGAGATTGTTGTGCTACGACCGAAATTAGAAACAAGGACCGGATCTAACGGACCTGGTGAATATTACAGAAAACTCTAGAGGTCTGAAAGATAAGGGGGATGCCGACATGCAGCGGCGCATACTTAACGAAGTAACATGATATAGAATCCAGAAGTCGGGAAAGAATATTACGCAGGTGGATACGGCTCAGGTGCTGTCTCCTTCAAGGATGGCCCCAATACCAATAGACGTGATGCCGAAATATGTTACCAGAATTCCCACTGATAGAGCTTTGCAAGGGGCGTGCCTTGAAGACAACCCAAATGAAGGGAACCTGAATGGAGGTGAAGGACGAAAGCGACTTAGCGGGACGATTCTATGATGAAAATCTCGTGGCACTCGTGAAAAGGACTATCATCAACTTGCCGAGAGGTCAGCATAGGCCAAATTCATTGCTAATCTGTTCCCGCCAGATGGGCTCGTACCTCTCACATGACGGGCCAGAGCCACCTTGACTATTTGAGTACAAAGGACCATGATACTGAAGTGTCCCGCTTAGTTATTCGTCTTCGAGAACCTTCTCTGCAATTTACATAGGGTATGATTTCATCTTGTCCCTCTCGGTCCTCTACCCACATTGGATGTGTATTGCTAGTCCCCAGCTTAGATCATCTCGCTCTGCATCCACGCATAACTTTCGGCCGTAGAAAGAACGAGCGGGCCAGGTGGCGCTACGTTGCCTTCAGCCTGACTGTAGATTATAAGGATTGTCCTGCCGTAGCTGTCTCCCACTTTTGCCACGGGGATGGGCTTGTTCCTTTTGTGTTTGCTATACACTGACATCATACGGCCATAACAATACTATCTCCCTGGATGAAATGATTTCTGTAACGAAGTGAATCTGAGGGTTCTCAGGAACACTCCAGCCGCCATAATGCTTCGGCAAGTAAGATTGACATGACCTCGCGATGAATAGGCCGTAGATGGAGTGGCTAATATAACGACTACCCGGTAGGGAAGTGAAGAGTCATGTCGGGCTATGAATAATATTTACGAATGCCTTCTTTTCAAGGGTATACCGCCATAGAGGGCGTATGGCCAGGATTTTTTTACAGTATTTTGATGTCTACGAACTACTTTTACGTTTGGTTGAGGACTTTGCTCGATCCTGTCGTGGTAAGAGATGCGTACTCTCAGCCCGCCGCTCGTATGAATATCGGTATGATAAGCAAGCGGGGCCTTTGGTGTCAACCTTCAGGGAGTTCTGAAGACTCGTCTGGAGAGAGATGTCCTCATGCCAGCATGCTATGATTCTGACTGTGATTCCCTTTTAGCTGCTTGACTCTTGACTGAGCGGGGTGTTTGCGACAAATAGCGACGATAAGAGGAGGACTGAGAGATGGAGGAGGAAAGTGCTAGGAGTTACGGTAGGAAGAAGGCGAACAACTTTCTCTCCCCGGCAAAATTCGAGACTCATAAGACAATCTCCGGTCTTGTGTCACCTCAGGTTCCCAGTTCCCTCAATTGATGCGTGTGCTACGTTGTCCTCCCCATCGAGCACTCTGCCCTGACACAACATGAGCTCATAATCACTAATTGCCTGCAATTCTCTGAGTACGACCGAAACGATCTGTCGGTTTACACATCTCCGGTATCTGGTGGTCCTACTGAGGCGTCTATATACGTTTCAAATTTGGTCTCGTATGAGCTGTTTCTACTACATCTCTACCGTCTTCTCTTTATCCTTTTCTGCCTACAAAAGCAGGCAGTGCCCCCGCACCCCCTGATAAATATGGTGGCTTAACCTGAAGTACCGTTTTAACGTCGCTATGGTAGCCTGTATCCAAATCCTTAGAGGCTAAGTTGCGGTTGACGCTACCTCTTTAGTCTCTCTCTCCATTTCCTACGACGGAGATCACTAATATTGATCGAAACAGTTGCGAGAGCCGTCAGCGCCCGAGACAATAACAAACAAGAGTCTGTCCCAACCCTGATTTGGTAGTATCGGCATTCAACGGCACACCACAGTGCTGGGACCGGCTTCATCGGAGCACACACAACTACCATCATCTAGGGCGGTAGAGGATAGGTCATATGATGAGATGATCGCCACTTCTATCTCATATCGCACGTGTGCTACGGGGTGAGGTCGAACCAGATCAAGCAAAGCCAATCCCGCAGTCGCCGGTTACCTGCCCCATCTCCCAGCGGCCTCTCATTTGGATCCGTTTACCGGGGACGACGTCGATCTGGGCAACAGCTGCTCGGTCCCCAAACGGGCCAGCGCATCAACTATGCAAGGAGCCGAGCATCTCCCTACCCGAATGCTTAGAGCTCAATAATTTGACAAACGGTGGAGATGATGTTCCACAGAGCAGGCAAGAGAACACATCCCGTTTGGGTTTGAGTGCTGGAAAGCAACCCATCACTCCTGGATCGATTGGAGGCCCAATCAGGCATCTTCAGTCATATTTGTCGGGTTCAATTCGACTATTGTCTTAAGCTCTTAGGCCCCTGTCATTCAATGATTACAGTTTTCATGCTGCGTGAACTTGACCTAGATAGTTGAAGAGGCACATCCTGTGTGGCCGAACTAGGCTTTGGTGCTATACCATCATTATCTTTAACTCGCCCTCCAAGTGAGACAACGGAGAACGGTGTGCGTCTGTATACATGTGTGGTAACCTGGTGTGGCCTAGTTGTGATTCCCAACGACTACAATTCCCAAGACCCGATCTCGACATAATAAGGACAGCAATAAGCCGCCGGCCGCCTTTGATGGTTACCTGAATACATACCTACCTAGGTTATCTGAGGCTACCTTCCTTTTAATACATTCCATAGCCCCTTCCATTTATTGTGGTCCATTCGTTAGATGACGTGTTTACCCAGCACCTACCTACCTCTCTCCTGTTGTCATCCTCTTCCACATTAGACCTCCACCCACTGACTTCCATAATTTAGGGTGACCCAATGTGCGGAAAACCTTGTCAGTGATCTGGTTCCTCCTCCATGCTAATTAACTTCTTTTAGTCAACGCGCCTTTCAAATCCGTGGCAACGTTGGTGTCGCTACTGATTCAACGGGTCCTGGCTACCGAGGTCGCACTGGAATGACAACCATTCTCTTGCGACAGAGCAAAGAAGCGATACCAGGGAAATCTAGAGACGGCAGACAACTGAACACGTTCCGGTCTGTGAGGATACATCTTTGATTACTAGGCAGTGTAGACTGCGATCCTGCAAACCAGTGCCTCGGCTAACTTCGACCGCATCATAAAGGCAAGAGTGAAAGAAAAGATGATGGTTATCGTGCAACCACGCGATAGCGATGCGTACACAATGGGCCCGCCCTTGGATGGAGGTGCCGGCCCTGGAGTCCTTGCCGGAAACCATCCTGATGTCCCGGCAACAGCTGTAGAGATTGGCATCATCATTGGAGTGGTTCTCCTTATCACCATCACTATTGTCAGCATGTTCGTCTGGCGGGCTCGGAGAAAGAAGCGTGCTGCAGTCAATCGGGCCACTGCTGCTCCCCAGATGCATCGATCTTCCGAGGATATCGTCCAACCCGCACCAGTTCCCGAAGATGACCGGGATGCAGAGCGCTTCAGTGCTATCGATAGTGATAAGTTCCCCTCTGTTGAGCAGCCGTCCCGCTCCACCCCGATCATGAACTGGAAGACTTGGGGCAAACATGCTCATAGGGACGGCAGTAAGTCCTTCAAATGCCTCACTTATTTGCCTCATATCCCGGCCCTCCTCGCTAACGGACAGCTAATCCTTATAGCGGAGGAGCACGAGATGAAAAATCGTATCTGAACACCCAGGACGCTGATGGGGTCTCGATCCGTCCACCTAGCAACATTTCACACCTCTTATCTTAGCTGGATTACCCTCTTCTTCCTCAACCTTGTCAAGGAGGATCATATGATATGCATGAATCAATCGGTTTTGAAGAAGGAAGCTGGCAGTATTTGGAAGCAAACGACACATGAGTCCTACTTTCCACATGCGTAGCCTGATGCCAACGGTCTATATCATCTCTTTATTCTTTGGACTCCATGCAACTGTGGTATATGCCGAGATTTCATTTAGTTGTTTGAGGAGGATAGTCAGATATCTTCGAAGGCATGAAAGGATGGGTGGGTCGGCTCCTTTTACTCTGGTGTAGAGACTTAACTCTTCTAAGCATTAATTCACCATTATACCCTGGCTTTAACTATGTTGTTCTCTTAAATCACGCAGTTTGTGACTTCCTTCAAGAAGCTTCCTCATTTCCTTGTGCAATAATAGTGTAGGATGCGTCCCCCTTTTCCACTAGCTGCCTAGGTCGTCAAACAGACTGTTAACTGGCTGACTATAACCATATATATTCTCTATCAAACCAGCGACACTACCCCGCGTGGGATCAGGCTTGATAGTAGCTTCGTCAGTACTATCACCAGATGCACTGTCCCCAACCATGTCGTCGCTACATATGTGCAAATTACCAATAGCTACGTAATTATAGAGAAACTTCCCCCCTTTAAAACCGATAAGCCCTTATCGGCCACCACGTTCACTGGGAACCGAGGCAGCAACTCAGTAGGTATCTCCCATATTTCTTCACGTCTCGGCGAACTGTTAATAGACTTCATATTTTCTGCGCGCTTATTTCTAAATATTAAGCTTCGTCTACTGGAGAAACACCACCATCTGCGCCGCGAATCAAACAAAAAGGACACATCTACTGCCCCTTGCAAGTCTTCATCTGTCTGCATACCTACCTACGCACATACCAACCTACCACCAGCCAGCAAAGAAGAATGGCTACAGAGGCCGCCGTCGTCGCCGCCGCGAAGAAGCAGCTCGCCGAAGCCCTCGCCGTCCTGCAGAAGCACGGCGTCGTCTCCAGGGACGACGTCCAGCTTGTGCAGGGCGTCGTTGGCAAGGGGATCGGCGCCGCGGCACCTGCCACGGCTGCTCCTGCAGTTGCTGCGCCTGCCGTTGCGGCCCCGGTCCTCGTCGCCTCGGCCCCGGTCTTTGTGCCTGTCACGCCTGCCGTCACGGCTCCTTCCGCCGCTGACATCAGAAAAGCCTTCCTTGAGAAGGTGCATGCCGCGGCGGCCGCCACCACCACCAGCACTAAGGAGGAGAGGGCGGAGGAGAAGGAGGACGACAGGGGCGAGGCAGCCGGCGGGCTGCTCGTCGACGTTTCGGTGCCGGCGGCCCCCGCCCCCGCCATCACGGTGCCCTTGCCGTCGATGGCGGTGCTTGTGCCGAGGAAGGGGGCCCTCTAAGGCCAGGAAGGAAGGATGGAACAAAGGGGGGAAGGGGGATAAGGGAGCGGGTATGCTCGGGTTCGTCTCTGGCGACTAGTTTTTATTAAAAAAGTTTTTAAAAAAGGACGAAAGATGGTATAATTGCCATTACCTCGTTGCCGAATCATTACTCCGCTCTTCTCCTCGATGTGATATTCGCTTATTCCGCTTCGTTTCGACATGAATTTTTAAGCGGCACGATTATGTTTCTATCGTATAACATGCACTATGTTCGTAGTAATGGTCGTTATAACGTGCTTATTCCGCCTATTTAATCTAAACTGTGGTTAGCATAATAAGGCTATAGTTCACGTACTTGTCTTTGTTATCTTTCTTTATGAATACGGCTTTGTTTAGGAATCGAGGAACTCTTGGGTTACCCCTAGGAAGCGCCTACGGTATTGTGAGATCTGATAGTGTCCCGCCTACTTATGAGCCCTTCCCACAGTGGCTACCGTATTACGTTTATATTCCGTTGTCGCCAAATTTTCCATACATTAACCCCGGTATTCGCCAAGTCCCAGAGCTAGATTAATACTGGTAGTAAGGCGTTCGATTTCGAATTTAACCAGAAATCAAAGGCCGACTAAAATAAAAGATTAGGGATTAATCAAAATAAAAGGTCCCGATTGGCCAGAGATCAGGGTGCGATAGGAGGGATCGACGCATGCCAACATTGTATTTCCAGCTTCGAATGTCTTTTAGCTGGGGGGTTGTGTGAGATCTGATAGTGTCCCGCCTAGTGTGTGGCCTTACATATTTCAGATCCGACAGGTTTGGACTACATAACTTTTACCCTTACACCCTTGCTACCATCCTTAGGCATGGGCACCATCATGTCGTGATCATACCTGACGTCCTCCTCTGTAGTCTCGAACAGGCGCATATGCGGAAAGACTCTTAAGGTTAAGGCTGTAAGCGCAAGGTAAAGCTCACATAACGCAAGACTATTTGTTCGTCAGCTATCATCACGGCAACATATCTAAAGGGAAAAGGGACTATGGAACTCACTTGACGCCCACGCATGCGCGACTACCTTTGGAAAATGATATGAGAGCCCGCTCGAGCTCTTTCCTGCGCTGCATCTTCTTGTCAAGCCACCTCTCCGGAATGAAGGACCACGAGTCCGGGAAGATGCTCTCGTCGTGGTGGGTGATAGGAGACGACATTCCGATCGCGAAGCCCTTGGGGATGACGTACTGGATAGGTATAGGATTGTGGTGGCCCCTTGGTGTCCACTCTCCTCGGTAGACTAGGTCCTCGTCTGGCGCGGTACGGGCCGTACGACTCGAGGTGCCGTAGGACAGGCGCAGGCCCTCGTATATGACCGCACCCAAGTAAGGCAGTTTCTCGAGCGCCATCCAGGGGGGTAGCCGTTGCGGATCCTCGACAGCTTCCCGGAGCTCTTGTGTCAGCCGTGCGAGCACCTCCGGCTTCGCTAGCAGATGGTAGGTCAAGACGGATAAAGTCCAGGCGGTAGTCTCCGTTCCCGCTCCTAATATAGCGGCGGCCTCGTCCGTCAGACGATCCAGGGTCTTCTCCTGCGGAGGTAGATCTGAGCTCAACAGTGTCTCAAACACCGTAGGGCGGTCGTGTATTACACCAGCGTCCATATCGGCTTGAGCCTTCTTGATCTGGTTGGGTATACTGATCTAGCAGTGCCCGGAGTCAGTTGTGCGAACTCGCAACTCGTGCTCAACAAAAACGTTATCCCGGCCCGTACACACCATTAAGTTCTGGACCAGGAGTGCCATATCTTCAGGCATATACTTGATAAACCTAGATATCCATAAGCGCTTGGCCCTAACATTGTGACCGACTGGAACACAAACCATGATGACGCCTTTACGACAGAGGTGATGGGGAAATACTTAGAGATATACGCCGTCTTCAGCTGCGCATGCAGAGGTGCTCTAAAGTTAGGCTCCCACGCGTCCTGGGCAAGGAACCCGAAGCTCTGGCCGTAGCAGAAGTCCGAGATGGCGTCCGAGGTGAAACAACTGTAGGCCATGGTGACGTCGAGCGGCTCCTTCTTGCCGCTCTCGCCGAGCAGCTTGCTGCAGAGCTTCTGTACTAGCTCCTGGATCACCGGCTCAAGCTGCGAGATGTGGCCCCGGGAAAAGTACTTGGCAAGCGGAAGGCGCCGCAGCCGGTGGTGATCATGGTCGGCTGTTGCAAACCCGGAAAGAGATATCCTAGTTGGTAATCAGCTTCCATGCGTGTCAACGGCTTGCGGCTGACAGAAGGGCAGGAATTTCTACACTGAGTTCCTCACTTGGTGTTCGGGCTTGTTACGTTTCCGGCCGCCCACGGTGAAGATTTCGTCTATAAACTTGGAGTCGTTACAATGTACCTCGTGCGGGTTGATTCGCACGATTGGGCCTGCGACAATGTCAGTGCAATGCGGCTCACATTGGCTCAAGCTCAGTTCAGAGAACACCATACCGTAAATGTCGTGAAGCTCTTTGATACGATTAGTGTTGCGGCCAGACAAGATGACTTCGTAGTAAAATTCAGGGAGATAAGTTGCAGCTGAAAGTTTAGGACCTGGGACATGACTTAGAGGGTGCAAAATAGAAACGTTCCAGGCCGCCTGGAGCAGCTTGTAGCCCAACCACGCGTAGAACAGAGCGACCATATTTCGTGCCGTCAAAATCGCGGACAGAATATCTTGATGCAACATATCGGTCGCATAGGAATCCAGCCACGACATGGCTGTACTGGGCAAAACGACTGTCTGCTACGAAAGGGTTGTAGAAAAAGGATTGAATAAATGGTGAGGGGTATAGCTTCGCAGTCAGTTAGTCTTATAATATAGTAGCATTAATGAAGGCTTTGATCGACAACGCCTTCGGGGCATAAAAATAAGAGGCTAATAGCTAATGGCACCATATTCTAGGTACGAAATACCCAGCCAAGAACGCTAAATGCTGAATCTAACGCATTGTACCTCAAGTTGTTAAAAAGGATATCGGTCAGGAATCATGCATATCCAACGCAATATACCCTTTGGGTCGGAATTGTCAGAATTTCTAAAATAACCAAAATTAACAGCAGAAAGTAACGAGAATTACGTCTCTTAAATAATTATAACTATAATCGCTTAAAAGGCGCTATTTTCGTTTTTTAAAGTTATAAAATAATAAATCTATTAATTAAAAACTTATGCAAGGTAAAAAGTTAGGTCTAAGGCTTAGTTGCCAAGCTGAGCCAATATACAGAAAATGATTCCACGATAAGATTTCCACGATAAGATTTCCACGATAGATATTATACCCAGTATCGTCGAAGACGATAACTCTTGAAATGATTTTTCACGGTTTGCAAATAAAATAATATAAACTTAATTAAAGAAAAGAAAATACAAAATATTTTATATATCTTAAAAAACGTAAACAAAATGTGACAGCTGGGCTAGTTAACCAACTATTAAACCTAGTTATACGGGTTTATGTTAGCAGTGGTACTGTAGGAAACTGAATAATAAAAAGTAAACTTAGTTACGTTTGGTAATAGCAGATAACTAAGGGTGATTTGGGTAACTAAGTTATATTACAAGTTGATGTTATTTAAAATTATAAGAAATAATAAGCGTATATATCCTTTCTGCTTACTTATAGTAATTATTAGTAATTAATTTATTGTGATTATTTTTAATTACTAGATTTACCGTAATTACAAGTTACGTAACCTAGGCCTAGGGTCGGAGTTTATCTTTTTGTAGTTTCCGATTATTTTGGAAAAACTAAGTTTTGCTAGGTTATAATACGATTTTTCCCTTTTTAGGATTTTTGCCTTTAAAAATTAATTTGTTTATTTGTAACTTTTGGTAAGTAACTTTTTATTATTATTATTTTTTTTTTTTTAGTAATTAATATATTTAATCGAAAAAACAGGATTTGTTGCAAGTTACGTTTTTCTACTGTTCGTCGTGTTGAACTTATGAAAGCTTTTAACGATTTTGGTTTTGAAGTTATGCTTTATTTTTGGTGTTTTTTAAAAAGATTAAAATATAAGATAATAAAAATATATCGCGATGTAAGGAATATATTTTCCGAAGCCGTTTTTATAATGGTACCGGCATATCGATATTATTTTTACAGAATATTCGTCGTAAACATTAACGTTTCGAACGGGAAAAAACGCTTACGGAAAAACGTTTTTTAAAACTTTAATAACGTTATTTAAAGTTACAGTATTAGTATTAGGAGGAAATGAACGAAACCTTAGTTGTTTAATTCGGTTACGTAAGCAAAAGATTTTAACGCGTTTGAAAGGTGTTATTATAATTTAATGTAGTTTGCAGTTGCTAGATAAGCTGGAAAAAAAGAAAAAACGGGAACGGGCAGGTTTGGAAACCAGTGTTACCACGTTGGTATAAGTTCCTAATTTCGTAAACTAGTCGAATATCGAAAACATTAACTGGTTTATTATTAACAATATCGATTAAGGTGTTATAACCGGCGATTTCGATATTGCTGGTAAAAATCCTTCAGAAAATGCTGGGTATTTATAAAATTTTTGGCGGATTTCCAGGTGTTTTCGGAGTCCGGATGTTTTTTTTATTTGATAAGGTATTAAGTAAGTCCATTTTTTTACGTATATTTAGGATTTTTTCCATTTCGTATACTGGTATATCTTTTTCCGCTTTATTTTCATATTTTGTATTAATTTTGATAGTATCTGCTGTTAATTTGAATAAAGAAACATAAAAAACTGGATGAAGCTTAACTTTTAGGGGCAGTTTTAATTCGTAATTGTTTTTTGAGATTTTTCTGTTAACTTTATACGGGCCGATATACTTGAAATTAAGTTTTTGATTTGGGCATTTGGTTTTGATGTTTTTAGTAGTTAGGTAAACCATGTTTCTTTCCGAAAAGGTTGGTTTTTTTTAATTTTTTTGGTTGTAATATTTTTTTATTTAGTTACATATAAATTTAAGTTTTGTTTTTATTTCTGCATGTAGCTATCTGAATTATTTTAACGTTAAAATAACTTTAGCGTTAATTGGACCGTTATCGCGTGTTTTTTTGTAAACTTTTAAGGTAAAACCAAAATTGGCGTTTGTTGGAGTTATCTTAATATTTTCGTAGTAATTCGTATTGTAGGTTAACTGGGTTATTGGTAATTTTTTAACTTAATTATTTTGTTCGTAATTAATATAACATTATAAGTAAGTTTCGAGAGTTTGGTTTAACCGTTTTATTTGCTTATTCGTTTAAGGTTTAAATACGTTAAATAACTTATAATTTAAGCCGATTTATGTTATAAGGCTTTGTTAGAATTTAAAGGTAAATATAATGCTTTTATCCGATATAATTTTTGTTAGCAATTTATGTATATTAAAGATGTGTCGAAAAAAAATATAGGTTATTTGTTTTGCGTTAATATTTTTATTATAAGGTAGAAAATAAGAAAATTTCATAAATCGATCGACGATAACAAAAATGTTATTATAATATATTCCTATTACTGGATTTTCGGATAAGGGAAGTTTAATGATAAAATTTATAGTAATCGAATTTTATGGTTGTTATAAAACTGGAAGTGGTTGCAATTTTCCGTATGGTTTGTGCCGTATAGCCTTAGTTTTGGCGCAAACGTTACATTTTCGTTTGATTTTTTGTACTGTTGTTTTTATTTTAAGAAAGTAATAAGTGCGTTATAGTCGTTTTAGGGTTTTGTGGGTCCCTGGATATCCATGAAGTAGGTGTTGATGTATATTCCATATCAGGTTTTGCTGAAATTTTTTTGGTACCTGAATTTTATTTATTTTTTGTTTGTCGGGTAGGCTGTTATTGTATTATCGTATTTTCTGATATAGGTTAAGGGGTATTGCCCTGATTGTTGTAATTTGCCGTAATTTTAGGTGTCCTTTTGGGGTGACGTCGAAGATTTTGTGGCTAACCTTGATTAACTTTTTTTTGAGGTTAGATCGTTTGTTAAGGGCATCTGTTTTGCCGTTTTTAGAGCTTTTTTGGTAGATAATAACGAAATCGTATTCCGCTAGTTTTTCCGTATAGCGTAGTTGTCGTTCTGTAAGTTTTCGGGTAGTGGTAAAACGGGTGAGGTTTTTATGATCGGTATAGACCTTAGTTTGGTAGAGATTTCCTTTAAGTATAACGTCTCACACCACCTCGCGGTACATACCACCTCGCGGTACACTTTTTAACACCTCATAACAACTAATCCAAATAACTCAACCACAACACATCCAATTAATTCAAATCAACCGTATTCTCTTTCGTTAACAGCATCTACAGCTTTTTAATAAATGTACGCATTATATTAAGGCTTGTCGCGGACGTTATATTGCCATTCCTTCCTCCCAACTCCATGCGACCGATTACCTTCTTACGCGTTTACGTTAATATTACCCCTATTTCGTACGAATTAAAGCCGACCGATAAATAAAACCATTATTAACCGAATCCTTTACTTAGATACGCGATTGTTACTTATCCGGATGTAATACGTGGAAGATATTCGCAAAATACGTCGTGTTCGAATGGTATAAAGCTTTGTTGTAAGGCACGTGGCAAGGCTGTAAGGCAAGGCTGTAAGGCTTGTTATGGGGCACGTTCTAGGGCGCGTCGTAAGGCGTGTCGCGGTATCGCAGGATTTGTCGGAGCAACAATTCGGTTATACGTATTTGAAATTATTAAAATGAACGTTTTTAATAAAGAAGAACATTTACTTTATAGGATAAACAAGTTCTTTTAATCGGTAGGAAAGGTGGTGGTAAGTAATTGCTGTTGGTCGCTGTTGGAAATAACTGTCGCAAGACGCCTGGAAGGAAGAAATAGCAATAGGGCGTCCGCAACAAGCTTTGATATAATGCGTGCACTTATT
Organism: Monosporascus sp. 5C6A; assembly: GCA_004155035.1. Classification (NCBI taxonomy): domain Eukaryota; kingdom Fungi; phylum Ascomycota; class Sordariomycetes; order Xylariales; genus Monosporascus; species Monosporascus sp. 5C6A. Next base: position 311,022 of record QJOB01000056.1, on the reverse strand, counting down.
GGAAAGCTGTAAATGCTGTTAGCGAAAGAGAATACGGTTAATTTGAATTAATTGGATATGTTGTGGTTGAGTTATTTGGATTAATTGTTGCGAGGTGCCAAAAAGTGTACCGCGAGGTGGTATGTACCGCGAGGTGGTGTGAGACGTTATGCTTAAATTTTCGAAAAGTTTTAACGATGGCCATGAATTTTTTGTCGGGAATAGCATAATTTAATTTTGTTCCTTTTAATTTGTAGGAATAGAAAGTAATCGGGTGAAGTATTTCTTGATTATTTCGGTATCCGATTACCGCGTTTAACGTATAATTTAAGGAATTAGTTTTTAACTCGACTGGACGTTTTAGATCGTACATAATTAGTACTGGTTTATTAGTGATTGCATTTTTAATTTATTGGAAAACCTTTTTTGTTTCCGTTATTTACTGGAATTCTTTTTTTTTGGTAAGATTGGATAAAGGTGTTGTAATTTTGTTAAAGTACTTGATGAATTTTTTGTAGTAGTTAGCGAATCCAATAAATGCCTGTATTTTTGTAATAGTAATAAATGTAGGTTATTCGGTAATTGTTGTTATTTTCTTGGGGTTTATTTTGATATATTCTGAGATAATGATGTGTTTTAGATATTTTATTTTTTATGTGTAAAATTAACTTTTTTCTGCGTTAATTAATAGATTGGCGTTTTGTAAGATTTAAAGAATTTGATGAACGTGTTCTGTATGTGCTTTTTTTTGATTTTAAAAAGATTAAAATGTTATCGAAATAGTATATAACGAAGATATTTAGATATTTTCGAAGTACGTGGTTAATTATTCGTTAAAAGGTTGCTGGTACGTTTATTAGTTTTATTGGTGTAATTAAATATTTATATAGTTTGTATTTCGTTTTGAAAGCCGTTTTTTATTTATATTTTGGTTTGATTCGAATTAGGTTATATCCGTTTTTAAAATTTAAAGCGGTAAATTATTTGGTTCCTTATAAACGATTTTTTATTTCGGTAATTAGTAGTAAGGGTATTTTATTTTTGATAGTGATGTTGTTAAGGTATTGATAGTTTATTATTAACCGTAATTTGTTATTTTTTTTTGGTATAAAGAATATAGAATATCTGGTTGGAGATGTAGATTGTCGAATTTATTTTTTTTGGAGTTTGTTTTTTAGGTACGCGCGTAGAGTGTAAAGTTTTGTTTTGTTTAAATTGTAGATGGGATAAAATTTAGGTAAGGTGCTTTCCTTAAGTATTATTTCGTGATTTTATTTATTGTGTTTTGGTAGTTTAGTGTTAAGTTTTTTTGAAACAGTTGCTTACATTTGCGATAGTGTGGCGGTATATTAGTTATATTTTTTTGGCTTTTCGGGTTGGTGTTTTAAGATTTCGTTTATATCGTAAAGCTATGCCTGGATAATGGTTATGATGCGTCGAATACGTTTGTTATGCCTTTTCTTTTTTGCGTTTTGTTTTTTTAGGTGGTAAGGATTTTGTCGTATTTTTATGCTTGTATTCGTTATTTTTCTTTTTGTTAATCGAGTGTGGAAATTTCGTTCGTTTTTTTTACTTATCGATAAGGTGTAAAGTAAATTTTACCTAGCTAGTATCCCAATTAATTAAGGGATTATATTGATATAACCATGGTTTTCTTAGGATTATGTTATAATTTTCTAACGGAATGATATCGAAGTTAATTGTTTGGATTTGTTTTTAGATAAAAATCTCGAGGTGATTAATTTCGTGTGCGATTTTTCCGTTGTCGTAGGTGAATGCTTGACCTTTTGCGTTTTCGGCGATGTAAGGGTTTTTTTTATTTTTCTATAGCAGTTTAAGTTAATTTATTAACTTCGGGGTAATGTAATTGGTGCTTAAAATTCCGTAGTTTATTATTACGGTATATTAGTGTGTCTTAATTTGTATTTTCAGGATGACAGGGTTATTATTAGTTTTTGTTGTTATATTTAGAGCTATTTTAGGGAGTTTTTGCTGCTGCTTCCGGCTTGCGTTATTCTGAGGTTTTTTTATAGGTGGCGTTTTTTTGGGGGGATTTTGTAAGCTGTTGGATTTGTTCGGTAAGTTGTTTATATATTTTCTAGACTTGCTTTATTTGGCCTTTCTGGCGGCGCAGCTAAGTTTTAAGTTGAAGAATTTTTTTTTGTTGTTGGTATAATTGGCCTGAAACTTTGCAAATGTTGTTTTTTAATTTTTTTATAACCTTCCATTTCGCATAAGGAATTGGTTAGTTTTAACTAGCGAATTTTGCTAGTTCTTCCCGTAGTGCCTTTTGTTTTCGAGGATCCATTTTAAAAACTAACTGTAACTGGATTTCGGTAATAGCTTTTTGATAATGTTTGTCGATAAATTTCTAAATTAGTTTTTTTTGGGGGGGTTTGATAGTTGCATTATCCGAAATAATACATAGGGTTCCTTTAGGGGCATCCTTTATTTTCGGGCCATGTTAATACCGGTATTGCATTATCGACCTTTTCCTAGGTAATAGAGGTTCGTAATTTTTAATATTACTGTTGGTTTTTTTGGTTATACCTTGTCCGGGTATAAAAGTCGAAACCTTCCTTTTATATACGGGTGATTCGTTTATAAATCCGTTATTTTTCATTTGCGTAAATAGAATACCGGGATTGGTTGCAGTTAATGGGATAAAGGTTCGTATGCCGTATTTTCTGGATTTGTTTTTTTACTGTTACCTGTAAGAAGGTTTTGGCCGTTTTTAGTTTTTATTGCGTTTTTTCCTGTTCGTTATTTTTGCGAATATGGATTATGTTAACTTGTTTGTTATTGTTTCAACCTTTCGGTAGTTTTTTAAGTATTGGGCTTAATATATTTTTTTGTCGGTTTTTTGCGGCATTTTGTATCGTTTGGTAATATGTTCCATTTTGTTATAAGTATAATATTGCATTTGATTTATATTTCGTCGTTAAGTAATGCCGAGTTTTATAGGTTTTGGGGTTGTTTTATAAGAAATAAAAGGTGTTTCGCGTTTTTTTCCTTAATTGGTTTTGGAATGTTTAACCCGTAAAGTAAAGTGTTTTCGTCGTTTTTGTCGTTTTTTAAATTATCGATTGTCGATCTTTACTGTTTCCGTAATGTATTTATTAAGTATCGTGGGTTGTGGGAATTTGATAATTTTATTTTTAACGTTTTTTTTTAACTTTTTGTAAAATATATCGATTAAAGTATTTTTTTTTTATCCGTTTATCCTGCCCTTACTATGAGGTTTTTGAATTTTACAGCATACGTAGAAGCTGGTTTTTTTTAGCACAATTAGAGGATTTTCTGGGCCGTAATTTGTTTTTCGTCTGGATTTTCGAAGTTGTTTTTAAGTTTATTTTCGAAATTGATATAATTGGAAAAGATTTTCCGAGTGGTTTTTTCTTAATCGGATTTTTTATTTTTTAAGAAATTTTTTATAATAGGTTTAAATTAGTTAAGGGTATTTTTTTTAGGTAAGCGGCGATAGTAAGAATTTGATTAGCTGGGTTAATAAGTCTTTTAAGACGAAGGTAAATCTGAATTTGGGTTAGGAAACTTTAAATATTTTTTTTTGTTATAGAGCTGTGGTTTTTTAGGTTTTAGCTTGCGAGGACCTAGTTGCTGGGTTGTTATTATTTCGTTAGTGAGTTGTTAAACGGTGGCTTTAAGTTTTTTAATTTTATTTTGAAGCTGCTAAGCCGTGAGTTTCGGAGTAACGGTTGCTTATACGATGGTCGACATGATGGCGATTCGAGATATTACTTAAAGTTTGATTATATTATTAAATAAGAGTTTGTAACATGTGATGATTAGGTTAGTTAATTAATTATTAAACCTAGTTGTACGGGTTTATGTTAATAGTAGTATTGTGGGAAACTAAATAATAAAAAGTAAACTTAGTTACGTTTAGTAATAGTAAATAACTAAGGGTAATCTGGATAACTAAGTTATATTATAAGTTGATATTATTTAAAATTATAGGAAATAACGAACGTATATATCTTTTTTGTTTATTTATAGTGATTACTTTTGATTATTCCTAATTACTGTCGTTACGGTAATTATTAGTGATTAACTTATTGTGATTATTCCTGATTATTGGATTTACCGTGATTACAAGTTACGTGACCTGGGTTTAGGGTTGGGGCTTGTTTTCTTGTAGTTTCCGATCGTTTTGGAAAGGCCAAGCCTTGCTGGGCCATAATACAAAACCTATAAAGTTAAAAGCGACTTGACGATAAAATATAAATAAAATAAAATATTGAAACTGTAGCAAAAAAGATATATAATACGGAAATATCGGGCATTTAAAAAGCCTTAGAAAAAAGAGAATAATTTAATATTATTAAAAAAACAGCGTATAAATAATAAATAATTATATACGGTTATTTAATGATATTATTGATATTTTAATTTTATAGATTTTATAAATAACGAACTTTTACTATAATTTAAATAAACAAAATTTATTTCATTACAACTACGTTAAACTTTATAAGAAATATACCGTTATTTTCAAATAAAGATCTGTATTTATAATTTAAAATGTTTTTAAAAAAACGAGTTAATATAAAAACTTATATAATCTAGATTTATTTAATAATTACTAAGCTTAAGGGTTTATAAAAAATACTGTATAACTTAAAAAGGCTTTTATGTCGTTATGTATAAATAAAATTTTTTTAAATTTAACATAATTTTTAAATAACCGATTATTACAAAATCTTATATAATCTAGATTTAATTAAGAATTACTAAACTTAATTTTATATAAGAAATGCTATATAACTTATAAAAGATTACATAACGTTATTTAAAAATAAAGTTTTTTTTCTAAATAATTTAATATGTTTTTTAAATAACGAACTAAGATAAAAACTTATATAACCTAGATTTACTTAATAATAACTAAGCTTAAGAGTTTATAAGAAATACTGTATAAATTATAAAGGCCTTCATAGCGTGATTTAAAAATAGGAATTTCTTTTGAGAATTTAATCTATTTTTAAATAACGGAATATTACAAAATTTTATATAACCTAGATTTATTTAAAAATTTCTAAACTTAACGTTATAAAAAAAACACTATATAACTTATAAAAGATTTTATACCGTTATTTAAAAATAAAAGTTTCTTTTAATAATATAATATATTTTTTAAATAACGAACTAATATAAAAACTTATATAACTTAGATTTATTTAATAATAACTAAACTTAAAGTTTTATAAGAAATACTATATAACTTAGAAACGCTTTTATACCGTTATTTAAAAACAATGGTTTTTTTAATTTAATATAGTTTTTAAATAACGAATTATTATAAAGTTTTATATAACCTAGATGTATTTAATAATAACTAAGCTTAAAAGGTTATAGAAAATACTGTATAACTTATAAAAGGTCATACACCGTTATTTAAAAATAGAATTTTCTTTTTATAATTCAATATGTTTTTAAACAACGAATTAATAAAAAAGTAAAGGTAATTTCGATTTATTTATTAATTACTAAGCCTAACATTAAGTAGAAAATACAGTGTAATCTATGAAAGATTTCATAATGTTATTTAAAAATATAGGTCTTTTTTAATTTAACATTTTCTTTTTTAAATAACGGATTAAAACAAAAATATATATAACTTAAATTTATTTAAAAATACTAAACTTAATATTACATACAAAATGCGATATAAGTTGTAAACGATTACATAGTGTTATTTAAAAATAAAAGTTTTTTTAATAATTTAATATATTTTTAAATAACGAATTAATACAAAACCTTATATAAGGTATATATAGGTTTAAGACTGGGAAATTAAGTTAAGTTAATATATAGAAATTATTTTTCGAGTAGATTTTATGAGAGATATTATATCTAGTATTTTCAAATACGATAATTTTTTAAATAATTTTTTACGGTTTGGATAAATTGCATACCTTAGTTCCGTGCCTTATTCCGATTCCAAATAGTTGCTAACAAGTTTCGGCTTTAGTAAACCTTATACCCGTTAGGGTTTAGCAGCGTTTCTTTAATTTAATATATTTTTAAATAATGTATTTTAACGATATTTACCATAATTCCGATTTATTTAACAATAAATAAACTTAACATTATTGAAATAATATCAAACTTACTATAAAACGTTATATACCGTTATTTAAAAATAACGCTTATATTTTTTAATTTAATATATTTTTAAATAACGTATTATAATAGTTTATAATATAATTCCGATTTATTTAACAATAAGTACGATTAATATTATTAAAATAATATCGTATATATTATAAGACGTTATATAGCGTTATTTAAAAATAAAGTTTTTATTTTTTAATTTAATACATTTTAAAATAACGTATTATAACAATATTTACCATATTTCCCATTTATTTAGCAATAAATAAGCTTAATATTATTAAAATAATATCGAATTTATTATAAAACGTTTAATAGCGTTATTTAAAAATAAAACTTTTGTTTCTTACTTTGATACATTTTTTAAATAACGTATTATAACGATATTTACCATAATTCCGATTTATTTAGTAATAGATAAATCTAATATTATTAAAATAATATCAAATTTATTATAAAACGTTATATACCGTTATTTAAAAATATAACTTTATTTTCATATTTAATATTTTTAAATAACGGATTAATACAGAAAGGCTTATATTATAAATTTATTTAATAACAACTAAGCTTGTCGTTATTGTAAAAATAATCTATAAAGTAATAAAATGTATATATCGTTATTTAAAAATAAAGGGTTTTCTTTAAAATAATTATGTTTTTTAAATAACGAATTATTACAAAAGGTTATATAATTTATATTTATATATTTATTACTAAGCTTAAAGTTTTATAAAAATTATTATATAACTTATAAAAGCTTTTATATTGGTATTTAAAAATAAAACATTTATTTTTTAAATATAATATATTTTTAAACAACGTATTATAGTTATATTTATTATAACCCCGATTTATTAAGTAATAAGTAAACTTAAGATTATTAAAATAATATCGTACATATTATAAAACGTTATATACCGTTATTTAAAAATAGAAACTTTATTTTTTAATGTAATATATTTTTAAATAACGTATTAATACGGTTTTTTACGTAACTTCGATTTATTTAGCAATAAGTAAACTTAATATTATTAAAATAATATCGTAAATATTAAAAAGCGTAATATATCGTTATTTACAAATAAACCTTTTATTTTATAATATAATATATTTTTAAATAACGTATTATAACGATATTTAATAAAGCCTTACTTTTTTTTAATAATATATAAACTTAACGGTATAGAAATAATATCGTATAACTTATAAAAAATATATACGCTTATTTAAAAATAAAAGGTTTATTTTTAATTTAATATATTTTTAAATAACGTATTATAACGATATTTAAAATAATTTTGATTTGTTTAATAATAACTAAGGTTAACATTATTAAAATAATATTAAATATATTATAAAAAGTTATATAATGGTATTTAAAAATAAAACTGTTACTTTTTAATTTAATATATTTTTAAATAACGTATTATAATAATATTTAACAAAATTGTATTTTTTTAATAATAAACAAGTTTAACATTATTAAAATAATAGCGTATAATTAATAAAAAGCTGTATACGCTTATTTAAAAATCAAAGGTTTATTTTTCAATTTAATATTAAATAAAAAAATGTTAAGCCTAAAAGATAAAGTTAAGCTAATATATAGAAAATAATTTTACGATAATTTCTACGATAAATATTATACTTAGTATTTTCGAACATATTAAGTTTTTAAATAATCTTTTATTGTTTGGATAAATTATATATCTTAGTTCCGTTTTAATTCCGATTCCAATTAATACGTGGTTACTGGCAAGCTTCGGCCCTGGTGAACCTTATGCCCGTTAAGGTTTACCAGGGTTTTCCAATTTAATATATTTTTAAATAACGTATTAAAACGGTATTTACTATAATTCTTATTTATTTAGTAATAAATAAACTTAACATTATTAAAATAATATCGAGCTTACTATAAAACGTTATATACTGTTATTTAAAAATAACATTTATATTTTTAATTTAATATATTTTTTAATACCGCATTATAATAATTTTTAATATAATTCCGATTTATTTAGCAATAAATACGGTTAGTATTATTAAAATAATATCGTATATATTATAAAACGTTATGTCCTATTATTTAAAAATAAGGCTTTGGTTTAATAATTTAATATATTTTTAAATAACGTATTATAACAATATATAACATAATTACGATTTATTTAGCAATAAGTAAGGTTAATATTATTGAAATAATATCGTATATATTATAAAACGTTATTTACCGTTATTTAAACATAAAACTTTTGCTTTTTAATGTAATGTATTTTTAAATAACGTATTATAACAAGATATAGCATAATTGCGATTTATTTAGCAGTAAATAAGGTTGATATTATTAAATTAACATTGTAAATATTATGAAAGGTTATATAGCGTTATTTAAAAATAAAACTTTTGTTTTTTAATTTAATATATTTTTAAATAACGTATTATAACGATATTTAATAAAATTCCGATTTATTTAGCTATACGTAAGCTTAACATTATTGAAATAATATTATACATATTATAAATGGTTATATAGCGTTATTTAAAAACAAAATTGTTATTTTTTAATTTAATATATTTTTTAAATAATGTATTATAACGATATTTAATAAAACCTTAATTTTTTAATAATAAATAAACTTAACGTTATTAAAGTAATATTATATAACTTATGCAAAGGTTTATGCGCCTATTTAAAAATTAAAACTTATTTTTTAACTTGCAAAATAATGTGTTATTAAAGTTTCCAGCTGTATAGACTTGGTATTACTATATACATATACGTCTAAGTATAACAATGCGACCGGAAAATTCTTTTTAAAAACCGTATAAAAGTTTTGAATATAATAACAAATCAATAGATATATACGATAGTTTTTGATTAATACCAGATCTTATTAGCTTAACTATTTTAATTAGTCCTAACATAATTAGAAACGCAAGCGTTTCCGTTAGTTCGTACGCTGGGCTTGGTAACTTAAAATACGTTATTCCAAGCTGGATTCGAACCAGTTGTTTTTTGTAAGTTGTTAATTATCGAAACTAATAATAGGCGATACGAAACTGTTAGTTAAGTAGCAAGCTAAAATCTTGCACTTAACAATTTGTTTTTTTTTGGTATAGTAGTTACGTAATAAAAACATACTAAGTTCGCAATTATTAAGTTATTAAGATATTTTTTGATTTAATATATTTTTAAATAACGTATTATAACGGTATTTAATATAATTCCAATTTAATTAACTAATAGTAAACTTAACATTATTAAAATAATATCGTATATATTATAAAACGTTATATACCGTTATTTAAAAATAAAAGTTTTGTTTTTTAATTTAATATATTTTTAAATAACGTATTAAAACGATATTAAACATAACTTTGATTTTTTAATAATAAATAAACTTAACGTTTTTAAATAATGTATTATAAAGATATTTCATATAATTTCGATTTATTTAACAATAAGTAAGGTTAGCATTATTAAAATAATATCGTATAACTTATAAAACCTTTTAAAACCTTATTTAAAAATAAATGTTTTATATTAAATCTAATATGTTTTTTAAATAACGGCCTAATACAAAACCCGTAATAGTTTTGATTTATTTACAAATAACCAAGCTTAAAGTTATATAAAGAATACCGAATAACTTATAAAAGCCTTTATACTTTTATTTAAAACTAAAGATTTTTTTTTTTTTTTTACATTTTATATGTTTTTAAATAACGGCCTAATATAAAACCTGGGATAGTTTTGATTTACTTACAAATAACTAAGCTTAAAGTTATGTAAGAAATACCGGATAACTTATAAAAGTCTTTATAGCCTTATTTAAAAATAAAGATTTTCTTTTAAATTTAATATTTTTTTTAAATAACGGACTAATATAGAAGTTTATATAATCTAGATTTATTTACAAATAACCAAGCTTAAAGTTATATAAGAAATCCCAAATAACTTATAAAAGCTTTTGTAGCCTTATTTAAAAATAAAGCCTTTGTTTTAAATTGTATATATTTTTAAATAACGGCCTAATATAAAACCTGGGATAGATGTAATTTATTTACGAATAACCAAGCTTAAATGTTAGGGATTATTCTGTAAGATAAGATGAAGATTGAAGAACTAGAACTAGAATACAGAAGTCGGTAAGACAGTTAACTATTTATGGGCCTGCCAAGGCTACGCATGGACCTGCCAAGGTTGCAGCCCTTGGCGTACCCCATAATCCGTAACAGGTGCCCCCCTTGGACGAAGCAAATGCAGCTGTCCCAGCTGCTACATACCTCGTTGTTTTATTTATCCAGATATCTCCACCGTCGAAGTTCTCATATCCGTTATAACCGTCGAAATTGGCAAAAAGAAAGGTGGTACCTCTAACCGCCGAGTTGGCAAAGTTCGACGTTAACCCCGTCGAAGTTATCAAATTCGATATTATTTCTTTTAAGTTACTTTATATTTTGTTAATAAAGATATATAAAAAAAATATCCAATTATATCGTCGTCGAATATAAAGTTGTTAGCAAAGTTGCCGGTATAATTATTATTATTAATTAAAAAAAGTCGACGAGAAACTATTGATTAAAAATTATCGGTAAAAAGTTATTAATTGGATTATCGGTAATTGTTAATGAAATTAAGGTTGTTAACTTAATTTAAAAAAGTGTTAATAGTTAGTTATTAAATAAAGGTTTATCGGCGTCGAATAATCGGTGTTAAGGTTAAAGCCGTTAAAGTTGTAAGTTTAATACTAGCTTTAATGATATAATTATTAATAATAAGGTCGTCGAAATTAGCGGGTATGGTATTAGCAGATATAGTGTTGGTAAGTATGGTGCTGGCAGATATAATACTGGCAAGTATGGTGCTGGCTTCGATGGTATAACCGTTAACTGGTAATACTGTCAAAACCACGAATTCTAGTATTGGCTTCGATATGTTGGCGTAGTTAAGATTAATAAAATTATCGGTATTACGGTCGATTAGGAAACTGTCGATAATTAAATATAGCTCGACGAAGTTGCCCCGTATTACGGTATTTGTCGGCAAATCTGTTAATAATAAATATAAAATTAATTTTAAAATAACGACAAAAAATTTAATCAATAACGGCGTTAATTCCGGTATTAACGACGTTTATGTCGATAAAGGGCTTAATTAATTTCGCTTTATAACGTTAACTTTTATATTAACGACAAATTAAATATAATGAAATGTTCGACGAAACTACCTCGCATTTGCAACTCTTTTTGCAATATATGTTTTACTACCATCTCCTCCCTCGGCGACAATGCACGACAAATGCAAAGTCGACGAGAAACGAAAAGGGAAGGTTGCATTAATAGGACTTTTTATTTATACATCCCAAGGGCCCTTTTCCTTAACAACGACTAATTCGCCGACCCGGATAATAGGTACCACTTATTAGGAATTATTTTATAAAATAAAATGAAAATTGAAGAATTAAAATTAAAATACAGAAGTCGGTAAAACAGTCAACTATTTATAGGCCTGCCAAGGCTACGCATGGACCTGCCAAAGTTGCAGCCCTTGGTATACCCTATAATCCGTAACATTAAAGTTATATAAGATATACCGGATAATTTATAAAAGTTTTTATAGCCTTATTTAAAAATAAAGATTCTTTTTTAAATTTAATATGTTTTTTAAATAACGGGCTAATACAAAATTTTATATAATCTAGATTTATTTACAAATAACCAAGCTTAAAGTTATATAAGAAATACCGGATAACTTATAAAAGCTTTTATAGCTTTATTTAAAAATAAAGATTTTCTTTTAAATTTAACATGTTTTTTAAATAACGGATTAATACAGAAGTTTATATAATTTAGATTTATTTACAAATAACCAAACTTAAGGTTATATAAGAAATATCGAATAACTTATAAAAGCTTTTATAGCTTTATTTAAAAATAAAGCTTTTTTTAAATTTAATATATTTTTTAAAGAACGGCCTAATACAAAATTATATATAATTTTGATTTATTTATATAAAACCACGTTTAACTATATATAAATAATACCAGATAACTTATAAAAATCTTTATAGCCTTATTTAAAAATAATCGGGTTTTTGTTAAAATTAATATGGTTTTTAAATGACGGGCTAATATAGAACTTTATATAATTTAGATTTATTTATAAATAACCAAGCTTAAGCTTATATAAGAAATACCGTATATTTTATAAATACTTTTATAGCGGTATTTATAAATAAACATTTCTTTTTAATTAAAATGTTCTTTTAAATAACTGGATTATTATATAAACTTATATTATAGATATTTATTTATAAACAATTAAACGTACTATTATATAAAAAATAACTTACAACTTATAAAAGTTTATATACCGTTATTTAAAAATAGAATTTCTTTTTAATTTAAATTTGGTTTTTAAATAACGGATTAATATATAAATCTTTATAAATTTGATTTATTTACAAATAACTAAGCTTATTATTATATAAGAAACACCCTATAATCTAAAAGGGTTTTCAGGGCGTTATTTAAAAATAAAAGTTTTTTTTAATTTAAAAATGTTTTTTAAATAACGGATTAATATATAAACCTATATAATCTTGATTTATTTACAAATAACCTAGCTTAAGGTGATATAAAAAATACCGTATAACATAAAAAAGGTTCCAGGGCGTTATTTAAAAATAAAGCTCTTTTTCAAGTTAGAAAATATTTTTTAAATAACGACTTAATATGTAAACTTATATAGTTTGAATTGATTTACAAATAACGAAGTATAAGGTTATGTAAAAAATACCGTATAACCTAAAAAGGTTTTTAAGGCGTTATTTAAAAATAAAACCTTTTTAAAATTTAATTATATTATTTAAATAACGGATTAATATATAAACCTTTATGATTTTAATTTATTTTCAAATAACTAATCTTAACGTTATATAAGAAATATCGAATAACTTATATAAAGTTTTATAAAGTTTTTTCAAAATAAATTTTTTTTTAAAGTTAATATATTTTTTTAAATAAGGGACCAACATAAAACATTTTATAATTTCGATTTATTTATATAAAGCCGAGCTTAATATTATGCAAAAAATAGCAGCTAACGTATAAAAACTTTTATCATCTTATATAAAAATAAAGTTCTTTTTTAATTTAAATATATTTTTTAAATAACGGACTAATATAAAAGCTTACATAACGTAGATTTATTTAATAATAACTAAGCTTAAGGTTTTATAAAAAATACTGTATAACTTATAAACGCTTTTATATTGTTATTTAAAAATAAAGGTTTTCTTTTAATTTAATATGTTTTTTAAATAACGGACTAATATAAAAACTTATATAACCTAGATTTATTTAAAAATTACTAACGTTAATATTATATAAAAAATGCTATATAACTTATAAAAGATTTTATACCGTTATTTAAAAGCAAAAATTTCTTTTACAAGTAATACTTTTTAAATAACAAACTATAATAATATAATAAATAACTTGCATTTATTTAAATATAACTAGGTTTTATTATATTAAAAAAATATTTAAGTTATAAAATATTATATATTGTTATTTAAAAAATAAAATCTTTTTATAATTTATATACAAGGTTAAGTGCTATTAGGTATTTAGCTATGTACAAGCTGACCGGCTTACTATATACATACACGACTGGTTATACGATGCGACCGGGGAGCACCCCTTAAAAACCGTACCTACAGGCGGGCCGGATGAAAAACCGTATAAGAATCTTGAACACGATAACGAATTAAAGGAATACACGATGGTTTTGATCAGTCTACACCCCACTAGCCCAACCACTCCAATTGGTGCCAACACGATTGGAAACGCAAGCGCTTCCGCTAGTCCGTGCGCTAGGCTTAGCAACCCAGGCACGCTGTCCCAAGCTGGATTCGAACCAGCTGCCTCTCGCAAGTTGTTGGTTGCCAAAGCCAACAACAGGCGAAACGAGACACCCAAGCTCGCGACCACTGAGCCATTGGGACCTTTTTATAATTTAATATATATTTTAAATAAGAAAATATTACGGTATTTAAAACAATAAATATTTATTTAAGAAAGGTTTAGCTTGTTCTTCGTTAAGAAATAATATACCGAGTGTAAAAGGTTATCGAATGTTATTTACAAATATAAATTATTAATTATATTAAAAAAATTAATTTTTAAATAACGAATTATTATAATATTTGAGATATTGTAGATTTATTTTATAAAATCTAAACCTTACGTTTTTAAAATAATATAACACATATTATATTGCGTTATATAACGTTATTTAAAAATAAATGGTTTTAATTTCTTTTATTATACTTTTTAAATAAGGTAATATAACCAGGTTTAAAGAAATCTATATATATTTTATAATATTAAATCTTAACGTAATTAGGAAAATAACGTACATATTCTTAAAAGCTATATAACCTTATTTAAAAATAAAGTCATTATATTAAAATTTATTATTATTTTTAAGTTACGGCTAATTACAATATTTAAAATAATTTATATTAAGTTAAACTTAAACATGCTGCATTTTATTAAGGAAATAATAAATAAAATTTGAAGAAATTATATAACCTTATCTTTTTTAATAATAACCAACTTATATAATACGTTATAACTTTAAATAATATATTAATATTAAAAACATTTAAAAGCGGTATAACGTCCCATACAAGCTCACCGGATGTACAAGCTTACCGGATGGTTTTTGGCACGTCGCGATAACAAATTCAAATTGATTAACTACAACATATCAAATTAATTCAATTTAATCAGATTTTTTTTTGCTAGACATATTTACAGCTTCTTTACAAGTACGCGCATTATGTCCGGGCTTGCCGCAGACGCCACATTTCCGTTCTTTGGTTTTAACCCTTTTGCGATGACCCTTTTTAGCTGCTGTTGGCTGCATTTTTTTACCACCTTTTTCTTTTTGGGCCAAAAGAGCTTGTTCTTTTTGTATAGTAAGTGTTCTTCCTTTTTGAAAACGTTTATTTTTAATCCTCCGACGTTTGCTTAAAATGTGGTTCGTTTCGCGTAATTAGGTATTTTTTTCCCAAAAAAAAGCAACTTCGTACAAAAGTAATAAGTTACTTTTTGTTAAAAAACCAGCCGATTTAACGACCCTTGTTGACGAATTACCCTGATAATTTCGAATTTTTTTTTGCAAGTAACGTTCTTGTTTTGTTATTTCCTTAATATTCCTAGGGGTTTTTGCGGATAGGAAACGAATCGAACCGGCGGAGGTTAACGGGGAGACGGTCGGCGTAGGCATAACTGAAGGAATTTCTAATTCGGAAAGAACTTTATTGGGATCGAATGGAATAAGACCAGCTTTTGCAAATCCAGATTTGATATTGTCGGACGTTATGGCAGTTTTAAACGCGTCGTAGAAGCCGGCGAGAAAATCTTTTTTGATAATATGGATATGATAGCGTTATATTAAGTTTTCGATATATTGCGAATAAGCGCGTTTCAAAACAAAAAAACAAAATATATTAAAAAGTTAAAGCCGATACGAAAAATACGCGGGCATATAAAACGTAATAATGTTATAGTTCGCGTAATATTTTTCGAATTTTATCGAATAGTAGCTTTCGTGGCCGTTAAGGATAAAAAAACGTTTCGAGCCTTTCGTACGCGTCCGAGTATGTTTATCGAAATATTAAATTTATTTTAAACTTAATTTGTTTGTCGTTTAGTTATTATGGCTTATACCGAGCCTTTAATTAGCTGGCAATAGGTTATCGCGGTACTAGGACTTAAGGTAATTTTTCCCCGCCATAATAATAAATGGCGGTACAGCCCAATTTTGGAAATTAACAGCCTAAATAACCGTAACCTATTTTTTATTCCTTTATTGCGTTTATTTAGGTTTTCCACGTCTTTTAGTATTAATAATTACTATACCCGCTACCATAAAAAACCCCATTAAAAATTCTGTTTCGTCGAAGTTGTAAATATCTTCTTTTGCGATGTCGCATTTTACGATAATAACCCGAACAAGCTCAAATTACTTGCGAAATATTTCTAGATTTTCGCATAAGATCCGTTAATAATCGATTTTCCGATTTAAACGCGTCTGGAGTTTTTTTTGCCGTTTAATAAAGTTCGACGTTTAGTTAATCCCGACGTATCCTGCAACGCGTTAGGCAAGCAGTAAATTGGCCATATTTTCAACGTATTAAAGCCGGACAGGAAACGCTCGCGTATTTAGGCCAAAAATTCGGTCGACAATCGTTTTCCTTTCGGTCGGCTTTAACTTTCGCGAATTAAGGATAATATCGGCTTTAAAGGATTTACCGGTATATCATTTATACAAAGTAAAATGGGGGACTTTATATATAGAACTAAGTATCGCATAATTAAGTTTCGGGTCTTGTTTTTTAGCTTAAACGGCTAGGTTTATTCTCGCTTCTTTTATAAGCCGTTCCATGTTGTTAACGTTAAGAAATGGGTAATTAAAGTTAGGTGGTTAAAATGTGTCAAAAACCATCCGGTAAGCTTGTACATCCGGTAAGCTTGTGTGGGACGTTATAACTTTTTAAACATTAAAGATTATTTTTTCTATAAGGTTTGGGTATATTGTTTCTAAGAAATTCAAAATTTATTTAAATATTATTACAGTTTCTTATTTAAAAACCAAATTAATTTAAAAAAATCCTTTGTTTTAAATAAAGCCATATAGTTTTTGCGGTTTTAAAGATTATTTTTAACATAACGTTAAGGTTAATTATTACTAAAAAAATCGATCATATGTTAAATAGCATTATAATTCGTTATTTAAAAGTTAAAGTAATTTAAAAAAATTCTTTAATTTTTAAATAAGGGTATGTAGTTTTTTGAAATTTGAAAGTTTTTTTTATAATGTTAAGGTGAATTATAATTAAATAAATGGCAAGTATTTTAAATATTATTATAGGCCGTTATTTAAAAAACAAAATATTTTAAAAAGAAATTTTTTATATTTTTAAATAAGGGCTTATAACTTATTAAAATCTAAGAGTTATTTTTTCTAAAACGTTAAAGTTAATTACTATTAAATAAATCGATATTAAGTTAAATATAATATTAATATGTTATTTAAAAACATTGTATTTTTAAATAAGCCTATATAACTTTTTAAAGTTTCGAAGTTATTTTTTCTATAAAGGCAAGGTTAATTCGTATTAAATAAATCGAAATTTTTTAAAATATTTTTAAAAAAATCTTAATATTATTAAATAAGCGTTTAAAGCATATTAGGATCTAAGGGTTATTTTTTCTAAAACTCTAAGGTTAATTATTACAAAATAAAACGATATTTTGTTAAACAACGTAACAAACCGGTATTTAAAAATAAAAAAAGTTTAAAAAATATGCTTTTATTTTTAAATAAGGATATATAAGTTTTTAAAAGCCGTATATTATTATTTCCGAAACGCGCAAGCTATTTATTACTAAATAAATCGAGATAATTTTAAATATTGTTATAGTGCGTTATTTAAAAAAACAAAGAAATTTAAATACAACATTTTTATTTTCAAATAAAAATATATAGGTTTTCAAAACTTGGACGTTATTGTTTCTATAACGCGAAAGTTGATTATTGCTAAATTAATCGAGATAATTTTAAATATTATGATAATCCGTTATTTAAAAAAGAAAGAAATTTTAAAAAATATTATTATTTTTAAATAAGGATATATATATTTTTAAAGTTCGCATGTTATTATTTTCGTAACGGGAAGGTTAGTTATTGCTAAATAAATCGAAACTACTTTAAGTATTAGAATAATCCGTTATTTAAAAATCAAATTAATTTAAAAAGCGGTTTTTGACTTTTAAATAAGGCTATATAACCTTTAAAGTTTTAAAGATTGTTTTTAATATAATATTAAGTTTAGTTATTTTTTAAAAAATCGAAATTATTTTAAATAAAATTATAGTTCGTTATTTAAAAGTGAAAGAAATTTTAAAAAAGTTTCTTTAATTTTTCAATAATAATCTATACTTTTTAAGAACTTAAAAGTTATTTCTTTTATAATATTATAGTTAATTATTACTAAATAAATCTATATTAACTTCAATATAATACTAAAACGTTATTTATTAAACCTTTTATTTCTAAATAAGCCTATATATCTTTTTAAAGTTTGGAAGATATTTTCCCTATAGGAATAAAGCTAATTATTATTAAATAAATCGAAACTTTTTAAAATATTTTTATAGGTCGTTATTTACAAAACAAAATATTTTAAAACAAAATCTTTATATTTTTAAATAAGAGCATATAGCTTATTAAAATATAAGCGTTACTTCTCGCGAAACGTTACTGTTAATCATTATTATATAAATCGAAATTCTGTTAAATAACGTAATAATGCCTTATTTAAAAAACCCCCAAATATTTAAGAAAATATTTTTATTTTTAAATAAGAATATATAAGGTTTTAAAGTTTGCATGTTATTATTTCCATAACTTAAAGGTTAATTATTGCTAAATAAATCCAGATAAAGTTGAATATTGTTATAATCTGTTATTTAAAAAGGAAAAGAAATTTAAAAGAATGTTTTTATTTTTAAATAAGGATATATAGGCTTTTAAAACTAAAACGCTATTTTTTCCGTAACGCGAAGGTTAGCTATTACTAAATAAATCGAAATAACTTTAAATATTATTATAATCCGTTATTTTTTAAATAACGGATTATAAAAAAGGACTTTTTTTATTTTGAAATAACGGTATACATCTTTTTAAAGTTAGGAAGGTATTTTCCCCGTAACGTTAAAGGTAATTATTGCTAAATAAATCTAAATAACTTTAAATAATATTATAGTTTGTTATTTAAAAAACAAAATAATAAAAAAAGAAGTTTTTATATTTTTAAATAACGGCATATAACTTTTAACAATTTGAAAGTTATTTTTTCAAAAACGCTAATATAAGTTATTATTTAATAAATCCGAATTTTTATAAATAACGCAATAAGCCGTTATTTAAAAAACAAAAAAAATATTAAAAAGATATTTTTATTTTTAAAAAAGAATATATAGATTTCTGAAAGCTGGAAGTGATCATTTCTATAATATTAAAGTTTATTATTACTAAATAAACCGAAATCCTTTTAGATACCGTTATAGCCCGTTATTTAAAAACCAAATTATTTTTAAATAAAGGTTTATAACTTTTTAAAATTTGAAGGTTATTTTTTCTGTAACGTTAATATTTATTATTACTAATTAAATTGATATAAATTTAAATCTAATATTAATACGTTATTTAAAAACCCTTTTATTTTAAATAAAGATATACAGCTTTTTAAAAGTTAAATGTTATTTTTTCGAAAATGCTAAAGCTAATTATTATTAAATAAATCGAAGTTTTGTTATATATCATAATAATCCGTTATTTAAAAAACAAAATATTTAAAAGAAAATCTTTTAATTTTAAATAACGGTATATAGCTTTTTCGAATTCAAACGGTATTATTTTCGTTACGTTAGAGTTAATTATAACTAAATAAATCGAAATTACTTTAAATAACAATATAATCCGTTATTTAAAAAATAAAGAATCTATAAAAAGTAAATTTATTTTAAATAAGGCTATATAGCTTTTTAAGATTTAATGGTTATTTATTTAAGAATGCCAACATGGATTGTTATTAAATAAATCCGAATTCTTTTAAACAACGTAATAGGCCATTATTTAAAAACCAAAAAAATTAAAGAAATATTTTTATTTTTCAATAAGGATATAAAGATTTTGAAAGTTTAAAGATTATTATTTCCGTAACGTCAAGGTTAATTATTACGATATAAATCGAAATAACTTCAAATATTATTATAAAACGTTATTTTAAAAAAGAAAAATAAGAAACAAATATATTTCTATTTTTAAATAACGGTATATATCTTTTTAAAGTTAAGAAGTTATTCTTTCTATAACGTTAAGACAAATTATTGCTAAATAAATCGAAATAACTTTAAATATTACTATAGTTCGTTATTTAAAAAACAAAAGAATTTAAAAATAAATATATTTATTTTTAAATAAGGTTATATAGCGTGTTAAAACGTAAAAGGTATTTTTTCCGTTACGTTAACGTTTATTATTGTTAGATAAATCCAAATTCTTTTAAATACCGCTATAGTCCGTTATTTAAAAACTAAACTAATTTAAAAAAACATTATTATTTTTAAATAACAGTATAGATTTCTTTAAAGTTGAAAGGTTATTATTTCCTTAATAGCATGGTTGATTATAACCAAATAAATTCAAATTATTTTAAATAATATTAAAAGTCGTTATTTAAAAAACAAAGTAATTTAAAAAGAATATTTTTATTTTTAAATAAGGTTATCTAGCCTGTTAAAATATAAAAGGTATTTTGTCCATAACGTTAATGTTTATTATTACTAGATGAATCGAAATCTTTTTAAATACCGCTATAATCCGTTATTTAAACCCTAAAATAGTGTAAAAAGATATTATTATTTTTAAATAACGGTATAGATCTTTGTAAAGTTAAAAGGTTATTATTTCCTTAACGGCATAGTTGATTATTACCAAATAAATCAAAATAATTTTAAATAATAGTATAGGTCGTTATTTAAAAACTAAAGTATTTTAAAAAAGACTTTTTTTATTTTTAAATAATAAGATATAGCTTTTTGAAATTTAAAGTTTATTCTTTTTAAAAATGCCAGGGTTAATAATTGTAAATATATCGAGATTATAGTAAATATTATAACAGGCCGTTATTTAAAAAAGAAGATATTTAAAAAGAGATAAACTTTATTTTTAAAGAAGCATATATAACTTTTTAAGTTTTAAAAGGTATTTTCTTTCGTAATGTTAAAGTTATTTATTATTAAATATCGTCAAAGGCCGTTATTTAAAAAACAAAGTAATTTTAAAAGTATATTTTTATTTTTAAATAAGGCTATATAGCTTTTTAAAGTTTGGAAGTTATTTTTTCCATAATGTTTAAATAAACTTTTATTAAATAAATCGCAACTTTTTTTAATATTGTTACGATCCGTTGTTTAAAAATTAAAGTAATTTAAAAAAAGATATATTTAATTTTAAATAAGGCTATATAACCTTTTATATCTTAAAGATATTTTTAAATATTATAATAACTCGTTATTTAAAAAACTTTTTATTTTTAAATAAAAGCATATAAGGTTTTATAATTTAGAGGTTATTTTTTTAATACCAGTATTAAGTATTCTTAAATAAATCGAAATAACTTTAAACATCGTTATAGACCGTTATTTAAAAATTAAAGTAATTTAAATAGGATGTTTTTATTTTTAAATAAAGGTATTATTTCCGTAACGTTATAGTTAGTTATTATCAAATAAATCGAAATTATTTTAAATAACTTTGTAGTCCGTTATTTAAAAATAGATTATCTTTAAAAATCTTTTTGTATTTTTAAATAAGGGTATATGACCTTTTAAACTTTAAAGGTTATTTTTTTCGTAACGTTTAGATATATTATTTTCAAAATAATCGAAATTCTTTTAAATATTATTACAGTCCCTTGTTTAAAAATCAAATTAATTTAAAAAAATACTTTATTTTTAAATAAGGATATATAGCCTTTTAAGTTTTAAAGATTATTTTAAATAGAACGTTAAGGTTAATTATTACTAAAAAAATCGAAATTCTATTAAATAACGTTATAATTCGTTATTTAAAAGTTAAAGTAATTTTAAAAAGATTTTTTAATTTTTAAATAAGCGTATATAGCTTGTTAAAATTTGAAAGTTATTTTTTTTATGATATTAAGGCTAATTATAATTAAATAAATCGAAAATATTTTAAATATGATTATAAGCCGTTATTTAAAAAACAAAATATTTTGAAAAGAAGTTTTTATATCTTTAAATAAGGGCCTATAGCTTATTAAAATTTAAGAGTCATTTTTTCCCAAAATATTAAGCGAATTATTGTTAAATAAATGGATATTAAGTTAAATATAATACTAATACGTTATTTTAAAATCATTTTATTTTTAAATAAGCTTATATAGCTTTTTAAAACTTGGACGTTATTATTTCCGTAACGCAAAGGTTACTGATTGCTAAGTAAATCGAGATAACTTTAAATATTATAATGTCCGTTATTTAAAAAAGAAAAAAATTTAAATAAAATACTTTTATTTTTAAAAAAGGATATATAGGTTTTTAAAGCTTGGATACTATTGTTTCTATAACGTAAAAATTAGTTATTCCTACGTAAATCGACATTTTGTTAAACAACGTAATAAACCGCTATTTAAAAATAAAGAGATTAAAAAAAATGCTTTATTTTTAAATAAGAATATATAAGTTTTTAAAGTCCGTATGTTATTACTTCCGTAACGCGAAGGCTACTTATTGCTAAATAAATCGAAATAACTTTAAATATTGTTATATTCCGTTATTTAAAAAAGAAATTTTTTTAAATAGAACATTTTTATTTTTAAATAACGATATATAAGTTTTTAAATCTTGGACTTTATTATTTCTATAACGCGAAAGTTAATTATTGCTAATTAAATCGAAGTAACTTTAAATATCTTTATAATCCGTTATTTAAAAAGAAAAAATTTAAATAGATCATTTTTAGTTTTAAATAAAGATATATAGGTTTTCAAAACTTAGACGTTATTGTTTTTATAACGTAAAGGTTAGTTATAATTAAATAAATCAAAATAACTCTAAATATTGTTATAGTCCGTTATTTAAAAAAGAAAAAATATTTAAATAAAACGTTTTTATTTTTAAATAAAGATATATAGGTTTTTAAAACTTAAACGTTAGTTATTACTAAATAAATCGAGATAATCATAAATATTGTTATAATCCGTTATTTAAAAAGAAGAAATTTAAATAAAGTATTTTTATTTTTAAATAAGAATATATAGGATTTTAAACCTTAGACGTTCTTATTTTCGTAACGCGAAGATTAATTATTGCTAAATAAAGCGAGATAGTTTTAAATATTATTATAATCCGTTATTTAAAAAAATAAATGAATATTTTTATTTTTAAATGAGGATATGTAGGCTTTTAAAGATTAAACGTTATTTTTTTTCATTATGTTAACGTTTACTATTATTAAATTAATCGAAGTTGTTTAAGATATAGTGATAAGCCGTTATTTAAAAAAACATTAACTTTTAAAAACGCTTTTATTTTTAAATAAGAGTAAAAAGGTTTTTAAAGTTTAAAGGTTATTCTTTCTTTAATGTTAAAGTTAAATATTATTAAATAAATCGAAATAACTTTAAATATCGTTATAGGCTGTTATTTAAAAATCAAATTAATTTAAAAACAAATTCTTTATTTTTAACTAAAGCTATATAACTTTTCAAATTTTAAACGTTGTTTTTAATATAACGCCAAGGTTAATTATTGCTAAAAAATCGAAAGTTTTTTAAATATTGTTATAATTCGTTATTTAAAAAATAAAATAGTTTTAAAAACATCTTTTTAAGGTTAGGAAGTTATTTTTTTATTAACGCTAAGATTACTTATTATTAAATAAATCGAAATTTCTATAGATACCGTTACAAGCCGTTATTTAAAAAACAAAATAATTTAAAAGAGATATTTTTATTTTTAAATAAAGGTATACAGCTTTTTAAAGTTAAAAAGCTATTATTTCCGTAACGGCATAGTGGATTACTATCAACTTAATCTAAATTATTTTAAATAACGTAATGGTTCGTTCAATAAAAACCAAAATAATTTAGAAAATATATTCTTATTTTTAAAAAAGAATATATAGGTTTTCGAAACTTATAAAGTATTTATTTCGTTAACGTTACGCTTAATTATTATTAAATAAAGTGCCATTATTTTAAAGATATTTATATACCGTTATTTAAAAAACAAAAGAAATTTAAAACGGTTTTTTTATTTTTAAATAAAGGTAAATATCTTTTTAAGGTTAAAAAGTTATCTTTTGTTAACGCTAAGGTTATTTATTACTAAATAAAATCGAAATTCCTTTAAATACCGTTATAGGCCATTATATAAAAAACAAAATAATTAAAAAAAGATATTATTAATTTTAAATAACGATATATATCGTTTTAAAGTTAAAAGATTATTATTTAAAAAACGTTAAGATTAGTTGTTATTAAATAAATCGAAATTACTTTAAATATCTTCGTAATCCGTTATTTAAAAATATAATAATTTATAAACAATACTTTAATTTTTAAATAAGACTGTATAAGTTTTTAAAATTTAAAGGTTATTCTTTTATAATCTTTATGTATATTATTTCCAAATAAATCGAAATTCTTTTAAATATTATTATAAGCCGTTATTTAAAAACAAAGTATTTTAAAAAGAAAACTTTATATTTTTAAATAAGAGCATATAGCTTATTTAAATACAAGGGTTATTTCTCCCGAAACGCTAATATTAATTATTACTAAAAAAATCGAAATTTTTTTAAATAATATAATAAATCGTGATTTAAAAAAAAGAAATATAAAAAGAATGTTTTAATTTTTAAATAAGGATATCTAGGTTTTTAAAGTTCGCATGTTATTATTTCTGCAATAGGAAGGTTAATTATTGCTAAATAAATCGAAACTGCTTTAAGTATTGCTATAATCCGTTATTTAAAAACGAAAGCAATTTAAATAAAACATTTTTATTTTTAAATAACGATATATAGGTTTTTAAGGCTTAAGCGTTATTCATTCCGTAACGCAAAGGTTAATTATTGCTAAATAAATCGAGATAACTTTAAATATTGTTATAATCCGTTATTTAAAAAAGGAAGAAATTTAAATACAATATTTTTATCTTTAAATAAGGATATATAGGTTTTCAAAGCTTGGACGTTATTGTTTCCATAAGGTAAATATTAGTTGTTGCTAAATAAATCGAAATACCTTTAAATATTGTTATAATCCGTTATTTAAAAAAATTATTTTAATAAAATATTTTTATTTTTAAATAAGAATATATAAGTTTTTAAAACCTGGACGTTATTATTACCATCACGTAAAGGTTAATTATTATTAAATAAATCAATATAATTTTAAATATTGTTAAAATCCGTTATTTAAAAAAGAACTTTAAAAAACCCTATTTTTAAATAACAATATATAAGGTTTATCTTTAAAGTTTACCATGCAAAGCTATTCTCTGCCTTTAAAAGCCCTACTAAACCCCAACGGGTATAAAGTTTATCAAAGCCGAAGGTTATTAGCAACTACTCGGAATCGAAGTAAGGTACGGAACTAAGATATACAATCTATTCTAACTTTGAAAACCGTTTGAAATATTATCGTATTTGAAAATATTAAGTATAATATTTATCATAAAGATTATATCGTGAAATAATTTTCTATATATTGGCTTAGCTTTATTTTCTAGGTTTAACTTATATTTTACCTTACAAATAAGAATATATAAGTTTTTAAAAATTAGACGTTATTTTTTTTTACGTTAAAGTTTATTATTAATAAATATATTAAGGTTATTTAAAATATAATAATAAGCCGTTATTCAAAAAAAATAACTTTTAAAAATATGTTTATTTTTAAATAACAATATAAAAGTTTTTAAAGTTTAAAGGTAATTTCTTTTTTAATGTTAAAATTAAATATTATTAAATAAATCTAAATAACTTTAAATATCATTATTAGCCGTTATTTAAAATTCAAATTAATTTTAAAAGTCCTTTATTTTTAAATACAGCTATATAACTTTTCGAATTTTAAATGTCATTTTTAATATAACGTTAAGGTTAATTATTAAGAAAAGAGCCGAAAATTGTTTAAATATTGTTATAATTCGTTATTTGAAAATTAAAATAATTTTAAACCTATTTTCTTAATCTCTAAATAAAATTAAATACTTTTTAAAAATTAAGAATGTATATTTTTTCTAACGCTAAGGTTACTTATTATTAAATAAATCGAAATTCCTCTAAATACCGTTATAAGTCGTTATTTAAAATATAAGGTAATTTAAAAATGATATTTCTATTTTTAAATAAAGATATATAGCTTTTTCAAATTAGGAAGTTATTATTTCTGTAACGTTCAGGGTAATTATTGCTAAATAAATCGAAATAACTTTAATTCTTATTATAATTCGTTATTTAAAAAACAAAATAATAATAAAAAAAGTTTTTATATTTTTAAATAAAAATATATAACTTTTAACAATTTGAAAGTTATTTCTTCAAAAATGCTAATATAAATTATTAATAAATAAATTCGAATTTTTATAAATAACGCTATAGGCCGTTATTTAAA
The DNA here is from genome assembly GCA_004155035.1 of Monosporascus sp. 5C6A. Lineage (NCBI taxonomy): Eukaryota > Fungi > Ascomycota > Sordariomycetes > Xylariales > Monosporascus > Monosporascus sp. 5C6A. The sequence goes on along the minus strand of QJOB01000056.1, from coordinate 284,614 downwards.
AAGCAAAAAAATATCAAAAACTGTTTTTATTTTTAAATAAGGATATATAGATATCTGAAATCTAAAAGTTATTGTTTCCGTAATATTAAAGTTTATTATTACTAAATCAACCGAAATCCTCTTAAATACTGTTATAGCCCGTTATTTAAAAACCAGAATATTTTAAAAAAATTATGATTTTTAAATAACGATATAAATCTTTTTAAAGTTAAAAAGTTATTATTTCCTTAACGGCATAGTTAACTATTATTAAATAAATCGAAATTATTTTAAATAATCTTATAATCCGTTATTTAATAAAAGTAATAAAAAAAAGTCTTTTTTATTTTTAAATAAAGATATATAACTTTTTAAAGTTTAAAGGTTATTTTTTCCCATAACGCTAATATTTATTATTACTAACTAAATTAATATAAATTTAAATCTAATATTAACGCGTTATCTAAAAACCCTTTTATTTTTAAATAAAGATATATAGCTTTTTAAAAGTTAAATATTATTTTTTCGAAAATACTAAAGCTAATTATTATTAAATAAAACGAGCTTTTGTTAAATATTGTTATAATGCGTTATTTAAAAAACAAAATATTTAAAAGAAAATGTTTTATTTTTAAATGGTGGTATATAGCGTTTTCAAATTCAAACGGTATTGTTTTCCTAACGCTAGGGTTAATTATAACTAAATAAATCGAAATTACTTTAAATAACATTATAATCTGTTATTTAAAAAATAAGATAATTTATAAAAAAATATTTTATTATTAAATAAGGCTATATATATTTTTGAGGTTTAAAGGTTATTTTTTCAGAAACGCCAATATTGATAGTTATTAAATAAATCCGAATTCTTTTAACTAACGTAATAAGCCGTTATTTAAAAAACAAAAAAGAATTAATAAAATATTTTTATTTTTAAATAAGGCTCTATAGTTTTAAAAGTTTAATGGTTATTATTTCCATTACATTAAGGTTAATTATTACGAAATAAATCGAAATAACTTCAAATATTATTATAAGACGTGATTGTAAAAAGAAATAAAAAAATAAACAAATATATTTATATTTTTTAATAACAGTATATATCCTTTCAAAATTAAGAAGTTATTTTTTCTATAACGTTAAGGTTAATTATTGCTAAATAAATCGAAATAACTTTAAATATTACTATAGTTCATTATTTAAAAAATAAAAGAATTTAAAAATAAATATCTTTATTTTTAAATCAGGTTATATAGCCTGTTAAAACATAAAAGGTATTTCTTCCGTTACGTTAACGTTTAGTATTACTAGATAAATCTAAATTCTTTTAAATACCGCTATAGTCCGTTATTTAAAAACTAAACTAATTTAAAAAAAATATTTTTTTAAATAACGGTATAAATCTATTTAAAGTTGAAAGGTTATTATTTTCTTAGCGGCATAATTGATTATTATTAAATAACGTATGACACAAACGAGCTGCGCGTACAAACGAGCTGCGCGGTTTTTTACCATATCGTAATAACAAATTCGAATTAATTAACCATAATATATCAAATTAATTAAAATTAATCGGATTTTTCTTCGCTAGACGTTTTTACAGCTTCTTTATAAGTGCGCGTATTATGTCCGGGCTTGCCGTAAACGCCACATTTCCGTTTTTTTGTCTTAACCCTCGTACGACGATTACTTTCAGCCATTGTTGGCTGCATTTTCCTACCACCCTTTTCCTTTTCGGCCAGGAGAGCTTGTTCTTTTTGTATAATAAGTATCCCTCCTTTTTGGAAACGTTTATTTTTGGTTTTTCGACGTCTGCTTAAGATGTGGTTGGTTTCGCGTAATTGGGCGGTTTTTTGTTTAAGGAAAGTAATTTTATGCTAAAGTATTAGTTAATTTTTAATTAAAAAGTTAACCGATTTAATTATTCTTGTCGGCGAACTACCCTGGTAATTTTTAATTTTTTTTTGTAAGTAACGTTTTTATTTTTCTGTTTTTTTGATATTCCTAAAGGTTTTTGCAAGTAAGGAAATAGAACCGGCGGAGGTTAACGGGGAGACGGTCGGCGTAGGCATAATTAAAACAGTTTCGAGTTCGGAAAAAACGGTATTAAGATCGAATAAAACGAGACCAGCTGCGGCGAATCCGGATTTGATATTATCGGACGTTATAGCAGCTTTAAATGCGTCGTAAAAACCGGTAAGGAAATCTTTTTTAGTAATGTAAATATGATAATATCGTATTAAGTTTTCGATATATAACGAATAAGCGCGTTTTAAGGGAGAAAAACAGGATACGTTAAAAGGTTGGAATTTATACAAGGAATGCGCGGGTATATAAAATGTAATAATGTCGTAATTGGCGTAATATTTTTCGAATTTTATCGAATAGTAACTTTCGTAACCGTCGAAAATAAAAAAACGTTTTAATCTTTTCGTACGCGTTCGAATATGTTAATCGAAATATTAGATTTATTTTAAACCCAGTTTGTTTGTTATTTAGTTATTATTACTTAATGCGATTTTTTAACCGGTTGCTGGTAATAAGTTATTACGGAATTAAGCCTTAAGGTAATTTTTCCCCGCTATAATAATAAATAACGATATAATTTAACTTTAAAAATTAATAGCTTAAATAATTATAACCTATTTTTTATTTCTTTATTAGGTTTATTTAGGTTTTTTACGTTTTTCGGTACTGGTAATTACTATATCTGTTACCATAAAAAACCTTATTAAAAATCCAGTTTTGTCGAAATTGTAAATATCCTTTTTTACGATGCCGTATTTTGCGATAATAGCCCGAACAAATTCGAACTATTTACAAAATATCTCTGGATTTTCGTATAATATCTGTTAATAATCGATTTTCCGATTTAAACGCGTTTGGAATTTTTTTTGCCGTTTAATAAAGTTAAATACCCAATTAACCCCGACGCGTTTTACGACGCGTTACGCAAGTAACAAATTCGCCATATTTTTAATATGCTAACGCCGGATAAGAAACGCTCGCGCATTTAAGTCGAAAATACGGTCGATAATCGATTTCTTTTCGGTCGGCGTCAATTTTCGCAAATTAAGTATGGTATCGGGTCGGGCAGATTTGCTATTATATCGAGATTTTAAAATAAAAGGTGTAACCGTATATATAAAACCAAGTTTAATATAAGAAAGTTTAGGGTCTCGTTTTTTAACCTAAACAGCTAAGTTTATTCGAGCTTTTTTTGTAAGCCGTTCCATGGAAATGGTGTTAAGAAATAAATGATTAAAATTGGATAGCAAGAAAGTTGAAAAAAGCACGCAGCTCGTTTGTGCGCGCAGCTCGTTTGTGTTATACGTTAAATCGAAATTACTTTAAATAATATTAACGGTCGTTATTTAAAAAACAAAGTTATTTAAAAAGAATATTTTTATTTTTAAATAAGGATATATAGCTTTTTGAAATTTAAAGTTTATTCTTTTTAAAAAGACCAGGGTTAATAATTATAAATAAATCGAGATTATAGTAAATATTATAATAAGCCGATATTTAAAAAAGAAAATAATTTAAAAAATAACCTTTATTTTTAAATAAGGTTATTAAGCTTTTTGAAAATTAAATGTTATTTATTTGAAAACGCCAAAGGTAATTCTTATTAAATAAATCGAAATTTTATTAGTTATTGTAAAAGTCTGTTATTTAAAAAATAAAATATTGAAACAAAGAAATTCTTTATTTTTAAATAACGGTTTATAGCTTTTTTAAATTTAAACGCTATTTTCTTTAAAACGCTAGTGTAAAGTATTGCCAAATAAATCGAAATTATTTTAAATAACGTAACAGTCCGTTATTTAGAATCCAAGATTATTAAAAAAAAAAGTTGTTTTTATTTTTAAATAAGCCTATATAGCTTTTTAAACCTTAAAGGTTATTTCTTCCGAAAGGCTAAAATAAATTATTACCAAATAAATTATAATTTTATTAAGTAACGTAACGGTCCGTTTTTTAAAAACTACATTTATTAAGAAAAACTATCTTTATTTTCAAATAAGCCTATATAGCTTTTTAACTTTTAAAGCTTATTTTTTTAAAAGTCTAATGTAAGTTATAATCAAATAAATCAAAGTTTTATTAAATAACGTAGCAGTCCGTTATTTAAAATCTAAAATTATTAGAAAAAAAATATTTTTATTTTTAAATAAGCCTATATAGCTTTTCAAACTTTAAAGGTTATTTTTTCCGAAAGGCTAATATAAGTTATTTTCAAATAAATCAAAATATTATTAAATAACGTAATAGTCCGTTATTTAAAAACCAAAATTATAAAAAAAAGATTATTTTTCTTTTTAAATAAGCTTATATAGCTTTTTAAACTCTAAATGTTATTTTTTCCGAAACGTTAATATAAATTATTATTAAATAAATCCGAATTCTTTTAATAACCTAATAAGCCGTTATTTAAAAAACAAAAAATAATTAAAAAAATGTTTTTATTTTTAAATAAAAATATATAGATTTATAAAGTTTAAAAGTTATTATTTCGGTAACGTTAAGGTTAATTATTGTTAAATAAATCGAAATAACTTTAAATATTATCAGAAACCGTTTTTAAAATACAAAATAATCATTAAGTTTATTTTTATTTTTAAATAGCAGTATATATCTTTTTAAAGTTAAAAAGTTGTTTTTTCCATAACGTTAAAATTAACTATTGCTAAATAAATTGAAATAACTTCAAATATTATTATAATTTATTATTTAAAAAAAGAAGTGATTTATTTAAAAAAAGGGTTTTTAAATAAAAATATTATTTTTCCTATAATGTAAAAGTTAGTGATTACTAAATAAATCGAACTTATCTCGAATTCTATAACAGTCCGTTATTTAAAAATTAAAACCATTTTAAAAGAAATTAATTTTTAAATACACGTATATCGCGTTTTAATGTTTAGAACGTATTTTTCCCGTTACGCCACGGTTAATTATTACTAAATAAATCTGAATATTCGTAAATATTTATAACAAACCGTTATTTAAAAAACAATATATTTTATTAATATATAATTTTGTTTTTAAGTAAGGCTATATAGCTTTTTAAAGCGTAAAAGGTATTTTTTCGTAACGTTTACGTTTATTATTACTTAATAAATCTAAAACCTTTTAACTATCGTTATAATCCGTTTTTTCATAATTTAAGTAATTTAAAAAGAGTATTTTTGTTTTTAAATAAAGGTATATCCCTTTTAAAGTTTAAAAGCTATTTTTTTCAAAACGTTAAGGTTGGTTATTATAAAATAAATCGGAACTCTTTTAAATGCCGTTATAATCCGTTATTTAAAAAATAAAACAATTTAATAAAAATATTTTTATTTTTAAATAAAGATATATATCTTTTTAAAGTTACAAGGTTATTATTTCCGTAACAGCATAGTTAATTATTACGGAATAAATCGAAGTTATTTTGGATAACGTTATAGCTCGTTATTTAAAGAATACAGTAATTTATAAAGGTTATTTTTATTTTTAAATAAGAGTATATCGCTTTTTAAACTTTAAAAGTAATTTCTAATTTAGCGTTAAGGTTGATTATTATTAAATAAATCGGAATATATTTAAATATCGTTATAATCTATTATTTAATGATTAAAGTAGTTTAAAAAAACCCTTTTATTTTTTGAATAAAGATATATAGCTTTTTGAAATTTGACGTTTATTTTTTCCGTAAGGTTAAAGTTAATTATTACTAAATAAATCGGACTTATTTAAAAAATAAAATAATTTAAAATTTTGTTTTTGTTTTTAAATAAGGATAGATACGTTTTTGAAATATAGAGGTTATTTCTTTTATTACGCTAAGGTTTATTATTAATATATAAATCATAAATCTTTTAAATACCGGAATAATTTCTAATGTAAAAACGATTTAATCAGGAAAAATATCATAATTTTTAAATAAAGGTAACGTCCCATACCACCTTACCGGATATACCACCTTACCGGATAGTTTTTAGCATTTCGCGATAACAAACTCAAATTAATTAATTTAAATTAATCGGATTTCTTTTCGCTAAACGTATTTACAGCTTTTTTATAAATATATACATTATATCCGGGTTTGCCATAAACGTTACATTGCCGTTTTTTCGTTTTAATTTTTTGGCGTTTATTAAAAAATAGTTAGTTTCGCGTAATTTAACGGTTTCTTTTTTAAAAAAATCGTTTTCGTACAAAAGTATCAAGTTATTTTTTATTAAAAAATTAACCGATTTAACTATCTTTACTAACGAATTTCCTTAATAATTTCTAATTTTTTTTTATAAATATTATTTCTGTTTTCTTATTTCTTGGATATTTCGAAAAACTTTTAACGGTAAGGAAAAAATAAAACCGGCGGAAATAAACAGCGAAACGGTTAACGTAAATACAAATAAAAAAATTTCCGAATCGGAAAAAACATTATTAAAATTAAATAAAACAAATTTAATTTTTACGAAACTGGATTTAATATTATCGAACGTTATGACGGTTTTAAACGTATCGAAAAAACCGGCAAAAAAAATCCTTTTTAACGATATAAGTATAGTAACGTTATATTAAATTTTCGATATAAAACGTATATACGCGCTTTAGAACGGAAAAGTAAGATACGTCAAAAAGTTAAAACCGATAAAAAATAAAGGGGTATATAAAACGTAATAACGTTATTATTTACGTAATACTTTTCGAATTTTATTAAATAATAACTTTTGTAATTATTAAAAATAAAAAAACGTTTCGTTTTTTTATACATATTCGAATATATTTATCGAAATGTTAAATTTATTTCAAATTTAATTCGTTCGTTATCTAAATATTATAATTAATCCCGATGTTTTAATCGGGTAATAATAAATTATCGTAATATTAAAATTTAAAATAAATTTTTCTTGTTAAAATAATAAATAACGGTATAGCTTAATTTTGCAAATTAACAGTTTATATAATTATAACTTATTTCCGATTATTTTATTAAGGTTATTTAAGTTTTTTACGTTTTTCGACGTTTATAACTATTATACCATATATAAGCTCGGAAAGGAAGATGTTTTATTAAAATCGGTATAGCGAAGTATTATTACGCCTTCGGAGCAACAGATATTCGAGCGTATTTTCGCCGACATCCAGGCGTGCTTTTTAAAACCTAACGTGGAAAAAGGCGCGCCTTAGTTACATTCGGTTTCGTCGTTTCGTTCCGCTATGCTTATTATATAGCAGGCCGCGCAGGACGCTGGCCAGGCCCGCCCGGATACCGTTACGGCCCCGGCGTTGCTTGCAGGTGCCGCTAAAAATAAAAACAAGACCCTGTTACTGCGGTTCCTACCTTAGCTGCGGGACGCTACGGGTAAAGCCCTGAACGTTATCGCCCTGTCGGCTCGGGAAAAAGATCGCGAACGCGCAGCTTCTGCAGGCGTTAACGACGGGTAAAAAGCACTTTTATATACCTTTATGCGCAAGTTCGAATTGGACGTTAAAAGATTTCCGGAACGGATAAAGGTCGAAGGATTTATTACCTTAACGAAAATAGATTATAAGCTTTAGGACGTATTGGAAAAGAAAATTTTCTCGATACCGGAAAAGTTAGATTTTAGCAAAAAAACGGATAAAGAAGTTAAAACCGTTACGAAACCAGCCAAGGGGAGGGAAAAAAAAAGTTGGAAGTTGCGGCCTTTTTAAGAAACGAACTAAGAAACGTAAATACAGAGTTCGAAACAGAACCTAAAAGTATAACATCAGACATTACTTCAGATATTACCCTAAAGACTACCTTTAACAATACCTCCAAGATTACTTACGAAATTGCCGGTATGGTAGGAAAGTTTAAAAACGTTAAAGGCCCAGTTGTCGGATATAAGGGATGTTAGTTGCGTTGTTATATTTAGCTAATTACGCAGTTTTTTCTATACGCGTACTGCTTTTATGTAGCCTAGTAACGGAACAATTATCCTTTAATTAAAGCGTAACCTTCTATAGCTAAGGTGCTTTAGCACCTTAGCTAGCTAACATATTTCCTTAACGTCTTGAAGAATTCGGGGCGTTAATTGCCATACTTTTATCACTTTTTAAAGTTATAGCTTTCTATTTAACCTTTCCTCCAGTAATTATATCCTTTTAATCAGCCAATTTTTCATCAGAAATTGCCCTTAAAGTTTTTTTCCGTAAGTTTAAGGTTTTTGTAATATCTATTAATCCTAGCTGCTTTTTAAAATGCTTAAAATGTTTTTAAGGCAGAGTTTTAATTAATTCATTAGTTAATATATCGCTTATAAACGTATAATCCATTTTAATTAAACGTTTTTTATTACCTTTCGTAACCAATAATTGTATATATTTACGTACCGTAATTTTGTCCGTAAAAGGGCAACGTCGGCGTTAATAAACCGTATAATCTGCTAATTGTTACACTATATATTTAAAGGTTTTGCATTTAGGCTAACTTTCAGCTTTTTAATTAATTAAAAGGCGAATAAGGTTTTTTTAGCAGCTTATATAAGGGATAATAATTCCGTTATAGTTAGAGAAATAATTATTATATTTTGTTTATTTGTTCGTTATCTTATTATTTCTTTAAATAACTTTATAACGTAAACTTAAAAGCTTTTTTAATCGATTATATTATTTACGAAAAAGGCGTCGTTCTAAGTATTTATTAAGTTTTCATTACTAAACTATAACGTTAACGTTTTGGTACCGATTAGGTATAATATAACGTAATTAACTGCTTTATGGTATACGTTGCTAGGATTGTGGTTAAATCGGGCAAATCTGGATATTGCAAAACATATATTAAGTCGTATATAGATTGCGACGTATAAGATAAAACCGATTTTTTTGATATCTGTTAACAAACCCTAAATAAACCAAATTAAAATTCGGTGGTAACTTTCCGTTTACTATTAGTGTTTTTAAAAAGCTATTTAAATTTTCTTTAAAGATTAAGTTGGCTAGTTTATTTATAAAGTCGGATTAAAATAACCAGAATTTCTTTTAAATTTATTTCGAATTATTTCGATCTTAAAAGATTACTAAAAAATTCCTATCCTTTATAAAGATATACCGTTCTTATATTTGCTGGATTAATCGATCGACGAAAACTTGGTTTTTCTTGCTATACGCGGTAACAATGTCGTCGACGTAGAAAAAAAAACACCCCCTAACGAATAAAACAATAGAGCTTATAAGAAACAGGGCTAAAACCTAAGTTTTTAAACGTACTAGTAAAGTTCTTTTATTAAAATAATAATAATTTTTTAAGTCGTATAAAGCCTTTTTAATCAAAAATATTTTATTACGTTAAAGGAATCTTAAAGGCGTTTATATATATATTTTGTAAAGTAAGTACGTATTAACGAAAATATTTACAGCGTTATATTATTTAAGCTTTAGGTCGAACCTAACCGTAATAACTATTAGAACTTTAAAAAACCTTCCGGCTAAAATAAATACGTATATATCGCTATAAGCTATAAGCTATTAATTACTTCGTATAAAGAAACGGGCTTTATATTTCTAAAACCAATCATATTTATGAAACTTATAGATATATACCTACATATACCTTAAAACCTGTTTTTTTTAATAATGGACTAATCGACGATTTTCCAGAACTATATATCTTTATAACTTCGCAAATGAACCTTTTTAACCTTTAGAAATATCTTTTTTAACTGGTATATACTTAGCTTTTTATAGCTTCGCGGTAATAACGGCAGGTTTCGTTTATATACCCATTTTAAAGATTTAAGTAAAGTTTTTATTTTTATATTAAAACCTTTTCGATTAAGATAACGTTAATTTCAAGATTTTATTTTTCTTAACTTTTCGTAACTTACCGGCCGATTATTACGCATATTTACGGAATAAGTTAATCTTTTTGTATTAAATGCAATTTCCTATATTTTATAATCGATTTTAATAATATTTTTCGGAACGTACGAGAAACTTACGTTTATAATCCGTAAGGTACTTTTATCTTTTACCGTTATTCTGGGTTAAATAACGTAATAAAAACTTAAAGTTACCTTTATTTCTTCTGTCGACGTAATAATTATAACAATTATTAAAGCGGACGTTAGCGCAAATAACGGTTTAAAAAACGGTAATAATTTAAATATAGCTATTGTATAAAAATAATTAATCCTTTACGTATAATCTTATTCTGCCTCTTTCCGTACGTCCTCGATGTTAATGCTACTTTAAAGCTATTTTTTTATCTAAATATTAATTAAATTATTCCACTTAAGTTTTTATTCTTTTCGTATATATATATAAAGTAACCGTAAACCTAATTAAATACGTAACGTACCACACCACCGAGTCGGCTGCACCACCGAGTCGGCCACTTTTTGGCACCTCGCAACAATCAATCCGAATAACTCAACCACAACACCTTAAATGAACTCAAATTAATCGAATACTTCTTTACTAGCTGTATCTACAACTTGTCGACAAGTGCACGCATTATATCAAGGCTTGCTGTGGACGTTATGTCGCCATTCCTTCCTCCCAATCTATATACGACCGACTATTCCCAACAACTATTGGCGACTATTCTTTGCCATAAGCTTTCTACCAGCCAAAAGAACTTGTTTATCTTATATAGCAAGTATTTCTCTTTCCGAAAAACGTTTGTTTTAATCATCTAATTGCGTAAGTCTCGAGTTATTGCAAAATCAAGTCCGACACGCCCTGCTACACGCCTTGCTACACGCCCCGCACGAACCCCCTATGCCCCCCAATACGCTTCCAACGCGTCCTATTACACGTTCTCCGACGTCTACCTTTAACGTATTAAAGCCGGACAAAAAATACTCGCGTATTCGGGTTAAGGATTCGGTCGAAAATAATTATCTAATCGGTCGGCTTTAGGTTGTACGAAATAGGGGAAATATTAACTTGGACGCGTTAGGCGCTGGTTAGTTGGACCGGGTTGGCAGGAAGGAATAGCAATATGGCGTCCGCAACAAGCTTTGATATAACGCGTGCACTTGTCCAGAAGCTGTAGATACGGCCCGCGAAAAAGAATACGATTAATTGGAATTAATTTGATGTGTTGTGGTTGAGATAATTTGATTAGTTGTTACGAGGTGGCAAAAAGTGGCCGACTCGGTGGTGCGGCCGATTCGGTGGTGTGGTACGTTAAACCTGTTGGAATAAATTCTGTAATTCGTTTTCGGTAACGTAAAAAAAGTTTTCTTTTAAATTTTAATATTATTTAAAAAGGTAACTTTCTCGTTAAATTATACGTCTCGAATAATAATATTTTTATTTATTAAAAAGTTCCAAATTTCGTAAATATTCGTTAATTGGTAACCGATAAAAAAGTTCATTTATATTTTGGAATTTAACTTTTAAAATTTTTATTTTTTCTTTATAGCAATAAACGTTATAACGTAAGCTATATAACTATAAAATCTTAAATAGGTTTATTAAAATTTACGATTAAGCATTATAACGCTATTTCTATACGTTAAATATATATAATAAACCTCGTGTAAGGTTTACTAAAAAAACGTATTTAAAGGTACGGTTATATAAATATATTACAGCTTTAAAAATATATACGATTAAAAACGTAAATAACTTAATGCTATTTCGTATAATAATTGCTTTCGTCTTAATTATATCCCTTAAATGTTCCGTATCCCTGTTCTGGTTCTCGGTATATAATATTAAAAGCTTAAATTTAATATTAAAAAAAGCGACTAAAGAATATTTCAAAATTAAGAATTTTTTAAAATTTTGTTATCGTATTTAATTACTTATAAAAAACCCTTATTTTGGGTTTTTAAAACGCTTAGAAAGTATTTAAAGGTAATAATTAATATATTTTATTTTTGGTTCTTAAAGTAAATATTTTCCATAAAACTTAAATATTTGTTAATTATAAATATAATATATTTATATCCTTTAAGGTTTTTTTCGAAATTTATAAAGTCGACGGCGATTCTTTATTTTAATCGGAAAACTCCCTTTTTGGGTTTACGGCATATTTACCTTTTAATTTTCGCTTTATTACATACTTAACCTTTGATAATTATAAAACTTTCTAACCGGATTCCCTTAGTATAAAACTGTACTTAAATAATTACTTTAAGGTTTAAGTAATTTAATCGAAAATGTTACAAGGTACCGTTATTTATACGTAATAATTTCGATGTTTTTAAGTTAATATTTCGTTTATAAGTAATTGAAGTTACGTAAAACGTTATTATATTAATCTTTTCTATAATAAATTAATCAAATCTATCTATTAAAATAACTATAACTTAATTATATTTATTTCGAATGTAATTACGAGTCTTTTGGTTATCTTACCAAAAATCTTTTTTTCGGAATTATTGAATAATATTATTTTATAAGCGAATTCTTCGTAATAAATTACGTTGTATAAACGTAACGTTTTCGTATTATTAAAGCTTTAAAATAATATATTAACTTTTCCGTAACTTTTAATCGGAACGAAGTTATTACGCGCGTACACCCCGTTATCTTATATAATTAGCCTAAAATTCAAAAACATACTAAAAAAGTTAAAAATATATATCATAAACCCTAAATCCAAAATAAACGAATCCTTCAAAGAATAAAACGAAACGCTTATAACAACCTATTAATTAATAATCAAAAAACACGTTAGGATTTGTTTTATTCTTTTTAAAAATTAATCGATCTTTTAGATAATTATCTTATTTATAAATTTAGATATACGGTTAATTTCTGTTTTTAAAATTAATTAAAAATAATTCGATTTTTAACTAACAGTACTATTAAACCTATAAATCGGAAATTTACTAAAGCTTTTTTTAAGGAAGGCCTAAAAACATTAAGGTAATTTATAAGTAATATTAAAGCACGTTTTGTAACGGGTACTTTATACGTTTAATTTTTCACATTTTAGTTTATTAAGGTTTTGGTCCGTATAAGAACTTTTACAGCTACCTTGTTTCAAACCTGATAACCTGTCTTTTGGCCTGTTATTTTCTTAATTAAAACCTTTTTAATTAAAGATATTTATAAAGGTTCCTTAAAATATCAAAAACGCTGCTTTAATATTTCGTAATACAAACGGTAAATGGGTTATAGCTTAATAATTTAGAAAGTTAATAGTCATTTAATTCTCCATTAAAAGGAACTATATATATATATAAATCGTTAACTTATATAACTGTTAATTTCGTTTTCGGAACTTTATATTGCTATTCCTAAGCCATTATTTTTTGTTATTTCATAACTTATTCGTTTAACTTCTTATTTAACTTCGAAACTTATTTTAACTTTTCGTAATATTTTTGTTAAGTATTAATTAGAAACCTATCGTCATATATTTTACCGGATTTAAATAACGTAACGTACTACTTTTATAAAATTTTTTTCTAAAAAAAAGTCCGTTTTTTCAATTACTATAAATATCGTTTCCAAAACTTAATTTATAAAAATATTTACATTTTTACGGAATATATCGTATTTTTAATTTATATAAATAAATTTGGTAAAGTTCTAATTATAAACATATCGGTTTTTAATTATTATCCTAAGGATATTTATTAGATAACCCATATAATCGATTTTTTTGATAGTTTTTTCTAAAAATTAAAATAAAGCTATTAAAGTATTAATTCGCATTGTATAACGAATTCGTTTTTTCGAATTAAAAATTATATCGGGTTTTATAAATTTAATAAACTATTAAAACTTTTAATTAAGATTAATATAATCCTAAAAATTAAAAACGCGTACTTTAATTTAAAATTTATTTTCAAAACGGTCTTTGTTACGGCCTTGTCCACCGTAACAGCTTCTTATACGGCTGTAAGCACCAGAATGATTGCCACAATTGCGATCATTCCACCGATCTTTTGCCCTGGTGGTTGTGTGGTGTGGTGCAGCCATAACAGTCTTAGTTTGTAAGTTTTTTATAAATAAAGGAGGTTGACGGTACGGTTATTATTATTATTATTAAAATATATGGAATAATTATTACTAAAATACAACCTATATCGTCTGTATAATAACTAATTAATTAATAAATTACTTGAATTAAGCGAATAAGCTTCTTAATTATCGGATATAGGGGATATCAGTTACGTTATTGTATTCAGCTAATTGCGTAATTTCTTCTATACGCGCACTGCTTTTGTATAGCCTAGCAACGGAACAATTATCTTCCGATCAGAGCGTAACCTTCTGTAGCTAGGGTGCTCTAGCACCCTAGCTAGCTGACACCAGTCCCCCCTGAGAAAATAAATCTTTATATCTACGGGCCGCTATATCCGGCATACCTCTTACTCGCCCTCCGGCAGCTGAACACGGCTTTCCACACCTCGTCGTCGCTAGTCCTAAATGTGCTTCCCCGCGTTAAGAAGCTTGGCCTCGAATTATACGTCCTCGGCGTATCGACGCCCTTCTACAACGAGCTTCTCGAAATCTACTGGTCCCGGCACGGCGACCTGTCGGGCATACTGGACCTGCTAAAAGAAATACGGTACTGCGGCCTGTACTTCGACCTCGTCCATCCTCGGCCGGGCCCAGGCCGCCGTCCGCAACCTCGCGGAGGGCCGGCGGTATGGCAGCAGCTTCGGCGCCGCCATCATAACCATGCCCCAGTACGAGAGGTCTGTACGCGCTCGCATACGGCATTGGCATCAGGCCGTCGACATCTCCATCCAGCAGAGGGGCTATGATATCGGGTATTAAGTAGGGCGCGTGGGTCCGGTGGCTGGCTAGGGATAGGACTTCAGCTGGGAAAATGGAAGTCATGTCTATTCCGCTATGTCTTTCCCAGCTCGACCGTGTTCCTAACCTATGCCTTGGGCCGCCTATGCTATCTTATCCAAAAACGCCACAGAAGATCAACGAAACGCCGAACAGTAACGGGCCTTGGGTCCGTCGTCCTCAAGGTCACGCTTAATAGTCCTTCGGAGCCTTCCAAGACTGAAGCTCTATCTGATCCCTCAATATATAATATCCTCGACGTCATCCGCCATTCCCATCAGGAGCTCTCCGGACACGAAGCTCGATCTGGCCCATCACTGTGTAGTCGTTAAGAATGATAGGAAGATCTTGAGCTATATCATGTTGGCCTGTTAAGAAAAAGGTATTAGCTCTTTTCGGCTTGTCCTGCAACTCGGGAAGTGGGAACTGACGCTGGATTCTGCCGGGTCCCATACAGTTCCATATGATGAGCAATACTGGAGGCAAAGCAACTGCCACGCCCACAAGGGTGATGATTGCTTCGGCAGAGAGCCCCATTGGGTACGGGTGGATGGGTGGGGTTGCTTGTAGAGAAGGTTGAATATAAAGACGCTGAATTGGCGAAGAGATATGTATGCCAGTGCGCCCCGCGGTTATCCAGCTTTATAAGGAATCGAAGCATCCAGCTCAGGCTGCTCCGTCTGCACATGGTGATTCTAGGTGTGAAAGCACCTTTACAACAGAATCTTCGTTTTCTTGTTATTATGGTTCACTCTTTATGAGGTCAAAATTACATACGATATCACGTCGAGGAAAGTTTTGTCCAAAGTATTTGGATCTTCTGGATAATGACCTATACTAACATTAAAATAAGGGTTCTGTGGTATTGTGGGGCTGTGGCTTATTTGAAGGGTAACTAGGAGCGAATGCCACACCCATCGCCCGCCCGGGATCTGTGACAGCGTTCCCCGTCCGTCAGTCCGTGGTCTAGCGGACTTTTGATTTCCTACTGCTTTGATAATAGTTCTTTATGTAACTCGCCCAGCAGAAGAAGAACCTTTGGAGGTCTTGGAACAAAACATAGACCTCGACCCGGCCCCAAATCTGAAAATTTCCTGCTTTAAGTACCACAACCATTCCTGCCTCCGCCGTTAAAAGTAGTTGCCCCTGCGATACAATTAGAACCCCCCCACGTCCCAGCCCAATCCACGATTCCAAGCGGCCACGCCCGGTGAAGATGTCGTGGGTGACGACAATAAAATAGTTAACTGACGGCCGACAACTAGACAGAGTCCTACAGTTCCGTACAGACCCATGTATCATGTTGCATCTCTTATAGAACATAAACTTGCATAGCCTCAGTAGCAAACGTTAATACTAAATCTGCCAACCAATAACATCGTTGAAATCCCGCCGCGCAAACTCATGCCACAGATTAGCCAGCTTTTTTTAGTCTTTGACAAAACCCCGTACCTTGCATGCACTCGACTAGTTGGCTGCCTGGAAGATAATTGGCATGTGGTAAGGTAGAGGCTAAACGATACGTAACTGTGCGAAACTCCACTTTTCTGAACAAATTTTTTTTTGGTCCAGAGAGTGAAGTTCCTTCACGCAAAAGCTCGGAAAGTGGAATTCCTGCCAAGAAAGCCAGTAACTGCTTTTTAAAGGGAGAAAGGGCGAAATAAGAAAACCAGTCCCGTTGCTTTGTAAACCATGAACGAGGCTATACGGTTACTAGATAAGAGAATTCATACTATATCTCAATACAGGACGTCGACGAGGCGACATATATACCGCCTTAGACACAACTACCACCACATGCTGAGATCGCGTAGGGCTAGCCTTGCCTTGCCGTCCCACTCTGGTCAGTCCCGTATGAGACTTGGGCCGCCCCGACTAACTAGGGGAATTTGAGTGGGGCTTGTTCCCCGACGATATTGCGAACATTATTGCGAACATCCGCAATGAGGTCAATCAATGGAGTGCAGTAGAGCAGCAAGGTTCAGGATTTGATTTCGTGATCGAGTCGCATGGCATATTTGGAACCTAACCTCTGTAAGGCTGGACTTGCCGAAGAGTGTTGAGACGCCAAAAAGAAGTCATGATGCTTATATAACAAAGTCCTGTGTAAGGCAGTTAAGGCTTGCCACTGCTTGTTATGTGCCTAGCCTCTCGATTCGACGAAAAGAGAATGAACTGCTTCGAGAATATCGTCTCAACCTTAGCTAAGTGCTTATAGGTGTTAACTGTGTATCTGTATAAACAGCATTACCAAATTTCACCTAAGGCGTACAAGCTCGTTATAAGGCCTCTAAATATTCTCAATTGAAGATTTTTGCATAGGATTTATGTTAAATGTTGGGAACGTATAAATGTAACACCGTGAACAGTCTGTACATTGTTCCTAAAATGATCTAAGTGGTCTAGGTTTATTCCCTTCTTGCACTTAGGATGCTCGCAGGACACTAATCTCTTGGGCTCCTCTATTTTTCGTAAATACTAACGGTCGAAAGGATCGTTTATTACGGCCGGTCGATAGTATGGAAACGTGCTTTCCTCGTACGACATCCCTCAAGTTTATAAAGCAGACTGAATTTAGCCGTTTTTGTAAAATCGAATCGTAATACAAGAAAATAAAAGGCTTTAATAAAAGTGCAACTTGGAAATAATTACAGTACTTAATCCTTCCATTATTCCTTCACTTAGCTTTTACCATCCGGTAACGTTTCGCCTTGCGAAGTCGCCTTTGCTTTACTTGTTTTAACAACCGCAGGGTAATACCACAAATCCTTTAAACATAGCTCCGGAAATAGTCTAAATGTTTAAATTTAAAATGTTATATTTAAAATGCTTATACCGGATTTTTGTATTGCATTATTTAGCCTTTTTACGTCTAATTAAATAATAATTATTAAAGTGGTTATTTATAACAATAAAACGGTAATGTAAAGGCCCGCTTTTTAAAAAAAAGTTACTTATTATTAATATAATCGAAATATTACGTTATTTGCGTAAGGAAAAAAAATCGGTCGGGGCTTGGTATAAGTTCGGTTTCCGTTTCGGGCGGTTTAAATTTAACAGGCGGGTAAATCTTGGCCTGTTATTAAATACGGTCGCGTTTAACCGTTTTTTTATCGCAAAAAATTACTATAAAATTAATCGCCTCAAGTTTTCGTTAAAAAATTTCGTTTTTAATTAAGTTATCGAGCTGGTAATAAATAATTTCCGCTAATTTAATGCGTTTTGGGATGGTAATATTAATAACAAACTTGGCATATTCCTTTTTGTTTTCTCGTATTTGCCTTTTAATATTTTAAATAGGACGGTTATAAAAATAATGCTTGCGGTATTTTTTAACAACCTGCTTTTTACGTTATATACGTTTCGTACGAATTTTATTAATAAGTTTCCGGATCTTTTTCTTTTTTTTTACGACCTTTAATTTAATACTTGCTTTATTTAAGCTGCGTACGTTACTTTTTAAGTTTTATAATTTCCGGGTCCGACGAGAAGTTTGCCTATATTTGTTCGGGTACCATATTCGAAATAGCTTACAGGTCGCGCGTAAAGCTTTACGTACGCGAATAATCGAAACAGTTAACTCTTTTGTTTTCCTTTAAAAAATGTTTTAAAAGTCGAAATTAAAGATCTTATTCAGGTAAACGTAATAAACGTTACAAATTAAAAGTTATAGCGCATTATTTAGTTACGTACAAAATCTAGTACGTTTTCTGAAAACGAAATCCGGTTAGCATAGTTTCTAAATCCGTATAAATATTAAGTATTTTTGCTATCTTAGCTTAGGTAAACGGAAAATACGAAACATATCGTTGGTAGCATTTACGGCGCCTTTTCTGGCAAACCCAAGCGTCCATTTTTTCTCGTATCCTAAATCGAGACTTTATTAACTAATATCGTCTTTAAATTTGGAATATAATATAACTTTAACTTTGAAAAAAAACCGCCTTACGATACCGATAGAAAACCGGGGTTTTTAATTTAGATACCTTTTATTAAAATGGAATATATTGCTTAAATCTCGGCGGCTTCGATTTAAATATAATAAATACGTTTGTCAAGTTCGGCGTATTAAATGCGTTATTATGCAAAGCAAAGGCGAAAATAATAAAAATAATATAAAAAAAGCTTTTGAATAAAGGTAACGTAAAAAATAATTTTAAATATAAACTATTAATTTAAACAACGTCTGGTTATTCGGTACTAGAAATAAATTGCAGCGAGAATATACGGCTTAAGTTTATTATCCGTTTTTTAATAATAAATAAACATAATAGCAATAGTTGGTATATACCATTTAGTAACAAGATATCGTATAATTATTATTTAAATATCTTTTTAACAAAAAACGTTAAAATGTCCGCATTTTACAATCTTTTAAAAAGGATAACTTTAAAGCAGCTTAAAATTTTTATTTAACGGCGGTGCCTGGTTTTTGTTATCGTCCGACGAAAAGAACCGGATAACTTTATAATCGAAAAGCTTTTCGATAAAGCTATCTTTTGGCTTTTTCCGCTTGCTATCTACAAATTCGGCAAGTCGCGTTCCGGTATAACACAAAATCTGGTAATAGCTAATTAGCTGGATGCAGTAACGTTTACTAAGAAATATATTCGTATTATACGCGATATTAAACGTTAAAATAATCCGTAAGTTATTTACGTTAAGCATTAGCTTACTATCGATATTCAGCGGCCGGTAACCGAAATAAAAAAGCCAAAACGTATTTATAATATTAACTACGTATTAAAAAGATTTATAATTTAGATCGAATATTTAATTAGTTATGCCGACATATTAAGGTAAATAAACTTTTTATGTGCCTTATTTTTTTTAGCGTTATTCCGGTCCATATACGGGCCGTTAACGGTTATATATAGCTATTGGATTAATAGATATATTTTTTATTATTATTTGTTAGCAGTTACAGTGATCAAATGCAGGAAACTGGCGAGTTTTGTGTACGATAGTTCTTTATCTGCTTTGATGGATAAATCTAGTCCGTGGGCAATCGTTTTAAGTACATGATTAGGCGGTTAATAGATAAGCGGTAGATAAGGCATGTTACATGCTGCATTTTGCAGCTTTATACCGATAAAACCTTCTAGTTTGTAACACTTAAAAGTACCAAATGCCGATACGCCTTTTTGCGTTAAGTAATTAAGGCTAGGAAGTCCAAAAACAAATCTAAATCCAATTAATCTATATAAAGTTCGAACTTATGCTTACTTATTTTGTATTTATCTTAATGATATACTAACTGTTATACCAATTAATTTCAAGTTTTTTTTTGTATTTTTTTAAGCTTTAAATTCTGTATAAATTTTTCGAAATCCGTTTTGTTAAGTGGTTTCGTAAATTTATTAGCTGGGTTGTCCTTGTTTTTTTACGTATTGGAAGTTGATGTTTCCTGCCTGGACCTCCTGCTGTATGTAGTAATATTCGATTTTGATATGACGTTTTTTTCATAATATCTGGGTTTTTGTTATTTATTTAAGTGCCCCTGTATTATTTTTTAAAATAGGAATAAGGCCTTTCGGTATGAGCTTTAGCTTTATTAGAAAATTCCTGATCCTAGCTGTTTCCGTAGCAGCTGTACCGGCTTTAACGTATTTTGTTTTTGTGGTACATTTCGTAATAATACCTTGTAGTTTCGAAAGTTAAGATATAGGTATTTTAGTTATAAAGAATACGTATTTTGTAATAAATTTGATTAATTTTTTATTTATAAAACTTGTATTTACTGTTCCGAATAATCCCAGGTCGTTATATTGTAAATATAAATAACCTTATTCCAGTTTCCGGTACCGAAACGATAAATTTGCTGTATTATTTAAGTACTGTAACAGTTTTTTGATATATTCCTGATATTTTAAAAAAAGGTTCCCCATAAACTTAACCCAAGTCGCCGTTACAAACGTTATATTAGGTTTAGTAATGCAACTAAAGAAATTAAACTTCTTTATTAGGCTTATATATTCGAAAATATCTTTTTTATTAACTATACCGTTATGTTTTATAACATACTTTAAGTAATTTTTAACAAATAAAGTAAGTTTTTTTCGCATTTCGTTTAACCCGATTAACTTTAATAATTTTTCGATATATTATTATTAATTTAACCTAACATTTCTAGTTAGGAGAAAACGTAAAAGCTATAGGCCTAGGTATTAATTTACGTTATTTAAATTCTTAATAAGTATGTTTTTAATTAAGTTTTTAACGACACCTTTTAAACGTTCCTTATTAATGCCGAAAAATAAAAGTTATCTATATATAACGAAATAACGTCCCTTATCTTTACGTTACGGTAAATTACGTCGTCTGAAATTAACGGCAAAAAGCCTAGCTTTATAAGTAACTCCTTAACTTTTTCCTGCCAGATGGCTCCGGTTTGCTTTAGGCTGTATAAGGGATTTATTAACTTAATAATTATCTTAATAAAATATCTGTATTTTTTTTCCGGGTATATCTCGAAATATTCCTTAAATATAGCAAATTGTTTTATGTAAATATCTTCCTTTAAGTTTTTATTTAGGTACGTTACAATAAAATCGATTTATATAATATACTATCCCAAATAGGCAGCAAAAGTTATTAGGATTTTCCAATATATAGCCCTTGCTATATTTACTGCTATTTCGTTATAATCGATTTCTTTCCGTTAGGTAAAGCCTTTAATGTAAATACGGGTCTTATATTTATTTAACTTTTCTGTAAACGTATATTTTTTTTAGTACCTATTTGGTATTAACCAGGTACCTATAGGCTTTATTAGCCGTTATGAAATAAAAGGTTTTATACGAAAGGTTTTTCTTAATTTTTATAAAAATTACTTTAAGCTATATTTTTTATTTTGGGCTTTCTATAACTTCTTTTAATAACGGGCCGTCGTTTACTATAACGTACCTATAGCTTTTAACAAAGTCATCGTCATCGTTACTGTTACTTAATAGTAGGAAGTTCTGAAGTTTTTTTAAATCGGAATTTTCGCCTTTTTGGGTTAAAACTAGCTTTAGTTTTCGTATTAACTTAAAGGTTTCGTCCGGGGCTTTTAAGACGTACAGTTTTAAAACTGTTTTTTCAGAACGCCCTTTGTTGCGCTTGACCTTCTTGGTTTTTTTGGTCTGTATCATTTTCCGAAATAACGTTATCGTTTTTGTTTTTTATTCCAACGCCTTTCTGTTTCTGACGGTATTTCAGACGTTTTTAGATAGGTTACGGAAGTAACCGAATAATATCCCTTAGGTTAAGGGGCTGCCCTGGCTTTTTTAAGTTTTCGTAAATTATAACGTATAATATAGTAAGCATTTTGCCGCTTTTTAACAGCTACATCTTGTAATTATAAATGTTTTCATAGCTTAATAGCATACTTTTTGCTTTACGGGCTGCTAACTTTTATAACCCAGTCCTGTGATTCTTATGGATTAAAATTATGCACCTACTGCCAAAAATCCAAAAATAACTATTGTTAGGTTTATAAAATCTTTTAAAATTAAGGTTAAATGCTTTTTTAAAACATTCAATTAACGTCATATCTTTTATTATAAATTATCCAGTTTTATTAATTGTATACGTTGTAACTTTTATAATAAAGTTCCAGAAACAGGTCAGTATTTTTATCTAGGCAAACGTTGTACGGGTTTCGTCCTGGAAAAATTAGATATTTTTTTCTGCTATACCGTTTTAATACTAATTATGAGAACTGGAAATTACCAGCTTAATATCCTCCATTGCGCAAAATTTCTTAATAATGGTTATGCCGAATTCCTTATCGCCATTAAAGCGCAAAATCTATACCGTTTTTTTTCTGCCTTCTGGAAAAAAAACCTCTAAACGCCTACTAATGGGGATAATATACGCGCATAAGCTTTCCTATACCTCGTTTTAAATTTTAAACAAATAATACTTTCTATAACGCAAAAAATCGTTTATAATAAAACCGAAATAACCCTTATTTTTAATACTAACAAATTTAACAGAACTTATATTATATTAAATAATCTTTCTTACGAACGTTACTTTTTTTTTAGAAATTTATAAAAGGAATTTTCTATATTTTCCCTTCGTTACAAACTATACAAAGAAGCTTTTTTATTTTTTTAAGATTTAAATTTATCCCCGTAAACCTTTTAATAGTTTAAATTAATCGTTTTATGCTAGGGTGGCAAAAGCGGCGATATTAAAGGATAATTTTCTTTATAACTTTTTTAATTATAAAAACCTTTCCATTTTTGAAGGCATCTTAAAAAACTCTTTTTAAGTTATCGCCGTCTTTACCAAATGCCTCCCTTAGCCCGTACCCTTATTAATCTCTCAATTCCGGGGCTTTAATAATAGGCTCGGGTTTTCCATAAAGTTATAAAAAGAAACCTTTCCGAATAACGTTAATCGTTATCAGCTATAACCCACCAGGGTTTACCAAAATGTTCTTGTTTAGGTACCTCCCCTTTCTATAATACATCTTTCCAGAAAACACCTTTAAAAGAAACGTATTAATATATAAAATGTACTTTACTGTAATTTCAGTTTTTTTTTCTACGGGAGCCTCTTAAGGGCTACTTGATTATCTTAACGGAGGTAACAATTATTAAACCGTTTCCTGTTAATATTTGGATTCCTTTAAATCTAATATCCAGAACGCTGTTACGTTCGAAATCCTTAATATTATTAATAATATTAACGTTAACTCCTAAGTCCCAAAGTAATTTATTTCTGTTATTTTTTATAAAAAAATAGACTCGTAAAAGTACCATGGCGTTTCTTATAATAATTGCTTTAAAAGTTTTAAACGCTATAACTTTAATGCGTTCAATTGCTATAGTTACGTTTGTTTTAAGGCTTTCGTCTATTATGGCCGCCGTTCCAAGGCAGTTAACTGCTATAGATACCTCCTAAAGCCCCTCGTCGATAGTTGCTTCAGGGCAGTTAGCTACTATGGCTTCAGTAATTTCGACTGCTGTAACCACTGCTTCAGGGCACTTAATCGCTATAATTCCTGGAGCTTCCTTCTAAATTATCTCGTCGTACCATTACATAAGCTTTTGCAGCTGTTATTCGTTAACGTAAGCGCTAAACGTTCCTTTATTGAAACGATATATGTTTTTTAGGCCCTTTAGGATGAACTGCTTTTCGTCTTGTTTATTTCCACGGGTATTACGAGAGTTATTGCCTTGGCTATTGTTGCTGTTATTGCCCTAACGTTGGCCACTATTTTGACCTTTTTTTCCTTTTTTTCCTTTGCCGCTTTTTTCCTTTTGTAACTCGGGGCAATCCTTAGCTAAGTGCTCGTACTTCCCATAATTAAAACAAAGTGGCTTTTTATTTTTGTTCCATGCAAGCCTGTTATTTCGGAAGTTTTTATTGTTTTCCTTACCCTTCTAAGCGTTATTAAACTTCTTATCGTTTTTTTATTAAAACGTTTATAAAATTCGCTGTTGAAATCGTCGATTAGTTGCTGGAAGGAATAATCCGTTTGCCGTAACACTAATTACATAGTTTTACATTAACTGTTAATTCGGTTTTTTATGGCAGTAAGAAATATGGTAATATGTTCCTTACTACGGAACTTTATTCCGCAACCTCTAACTTCTTATAGAAGCTTTTGAAACTTAATAATAAATTATAATAAATTTTTACTATCGTAAGTAATTTTGTTCGGGTTTTTTCAAAGGAACCTTTACTTAGCCTTACCTATAGCAACGTAGGTTTTCCGTAAGGTTTACAATATCTTCGTATCTTTCTTAATACCTGTAATCAATTCTAACGGTACCTTTTTATAGGTTTTGTTAATGGCTTTAATTAAGCGTAGTTAATTTAATTATTTCAGCTTTATACTTTCTTTATAGTTAATCTCTTCCAGTGTAAAGTTTAAGGCGTTACTCCAGAGCTTCCAATTGGCCCAACCGAATAGGTGATTTTTCTTATTCAGGGTAAAGTCGAAACGTTTTTAACGGAGCTTCGATTTTTTTTTTGTTATTGGACTTCTTTTCCTTTAGGCGTGCACCTGCCCCGTTGGAGCTGTCTGAGCTGCTGGAGGTATTGCTGGAAAAGCTGTAGTTCCTTCTGTGTTTCGGGGGGTAACCTGCAGACGAATCTGCTAAAGAAAAGGAAGAGGAACTGTTTGAATCATTAAGGTTACTACGCGCCACATTTTTCCCCTTAGGTGGCTTTTTCTTTTTGCTCTTTTATTTCTTCGGGGGGTTAGGCTTTTCTGTAAGTAGGTTAATCTTTTTTACTTTATTTTTAACTGTAATAGGGATTTTCTTGGAGCTATTAGCTTTAACTTTAGGTTAAATGCTTTTTGATTTTTTGGGTTATGCATTAGCACTTGGCGATTTCGGCTTTTTTGGATTTAACTTATCCAAAAACTGTGTTATTATTTCGTTCAGTTGCTTTACTGTATCAGTGGTTTTTTGGTTTTGGAACTTTAGTTCTTTGTTTTGTTGCTTTAGCTTTCTGACTTTTTCCTGGACCTGCTAATAACTGTCTTTTCGTGCCTTAACGTCCTGCCTGATGTTACTTATCTTGGTGCCTAAGGAGGTATAAAGCTTGTTTAAATCAGCCTCGGGTAGTTGTTTCTAGATGGGGGTTTTAAATCGTTTTCCCGGTTGCTATAGCTGGGGTTCTAGAACCTCCTTTTTTACTTTTTTTTCCTTACTGAGGAACTTTTCTTCTGAAGGTACATCCTGATTATTAAAAGGTTCAGGCTGCGGAAAGGGAAACAGAAAGGGGCTTCTGTACTTCTAGCCCTTTTAGAGGACGAAGCTGTTGTCGAATGGGTCGCTTTGCTTAGGGAGCTTCCCGCGGTTTTTTCTTTTGCTCGTTATCGTTAATTACTAAACTTTTTTTTAAATCGTTAGTTAAGCAACTTTCTTTTAAGTCTCCTGCTTTTTCTGTTAATTTAACTGCAAATAATTACTTCGTATAACGTGTTAAGGTTATTAATTAACCAGAAGATGCTATTATGTTAGCAGTTACAGTAATTAAATGCAGGAAGCTGGCGAATTTTATGTACGATGGTTTTCTATCTGCTCTGATGGACAAATTTAGTCCGTGGGCAATCGCCTTAAGTACATGATTGGGCGGTTAATAGATGGGCGGTGGACAAGGCATGTCGCATGCTGCATCCTACAGCCCTATACCGATAAAGCCTTCCAGCCTGCAACACCTGAAAGCACCAAATGCCGACATTATTCTAAGATTTAATTTTATAACGTTCGTAAACGTATAAAAGAAAATCATAAGTTATTTCGCGTTAAAAAGTTTTAATCGATACTTTCCAGTTGTTAATTTGTATATCGGCGCAATACCTATACGGATAAGGATAAAAATATAAGAAATTTGCGAAAAGTAATTTCAAAAAGCAGCTTTACGTATCGTTTTTATTTATTAAAAATGCCGTTAATGTTAATTTCGGTTTCCTCAGAATATTGAAGCTTAATAAAGCAAATATTGGCTAACTGCGCGCGGTAAGCAACATGTTATTTAACCGAAAACGTCGGCGTTTATTTTACGGCTTAATTTTACGCTTTTCGAGCGGTAAAGGGTTAAAAAAAGTAACATGGTTTTTGTATAAACCGTTTATGTTCGTAAGTAAAAACGCAATCAAATTGGCGATTATTCGGCTGGGAAAGCGGAAGCGGATAGGCAATTATCGACAGTAAGAAATAAAGAAACGGACTGTCTCGAACGACGTAAATAAAAATAAAACCGAAGAAAGGTACGGAGATTATTGCCGTTATATATAAAGAAAAACAACTATAGCAACTTACGTTTACTAATTTTGGGCGGCAAGGGATGGATCTATTATGGACGATAAGGAACTAGGAATAAAACGAAAAATGCTGAAGTTAGGCGTTTCGCTATTACAAGGGACCGAAACTAAACCCCAGGTGCAAGTGGTCCCATACGTAGGGGGATCTGGCCAAGTATATAATACCTGCCCTCGACTTCTTGTTACGGCTTTCTCCGCACTGCTGGTACCTCCAAAAATTGCGACGCTTTCCGCCTAATTCGGCGGCGCTAGCAGCGCTTTTTTTATTTATAGCGTAATAGTCCGTTATTTAAAAAGTATATAAATTTATAAGAAATATTTTGTTTTTTAAATAACTATATATAACTTTTCAAATATTATTCGTTATTTCTTTAACAAAATAAGGCTTAATTGCGCTTAAATAAATCTAAATTATCGTAAATATAGCAATTATTCGTTATATTAAAAGAATAATATATAATAAAATAATATATTTTTCAGCAACTTTATATAGCTTTTTAGTATATACAGGTTATTCTAATAACCAATTTAAGATTATATATTTCCTAAGAAATATAACTTGTTTTAAATCTTGTTATATTATATTATTTAAAAAATATAATAAACTGAAAATTTCTATCTTATTTTTAAATAACGTTATATAACAGATTATTATCTTTATCCTATTATTTTAAAGGTTTTAAAACTAGTAATTAGCAAATAAATCTACATATTAAATATTGTATTATTTGGTTATTTTAAAAATGTAATAATTATAAGTAATAATTATATATTTTTAAATAACGTTATATAGCTTCGTATAATATTCGGTATATCTTTCTAACAATTTTAACTTTAATTATTACTAAATAAATATAACTTATTATATATATCGTAATAGTTCTTTATTTATAAAATATTTAAAACTATAAGACAGGTTTTCATTTTTGTAAAAGAATAAAAAGAACTAGCCGCTTCATTACGCAAGGTAAAAGTAAGTCAAACCTGGAAGATAAGGCTGAACCAATATACAAAAAAATTATTCACGATAAATTTCCACGATAGATACTATACCCAGTATTTTCGAACACGATAACTTTTCAAATAGTTTTTCACAGTTTGGATAGATCGCACATTTCAATCCTGTCCTTATTCCGATTCCGACTAATACGTAGTTGCCGATAAGCTTCAACCTTGATAAACCTTATGCCCGCTGGCCACGGTTTAACAGGATTTTTAAAGGCCTTATAGAAAATAACTTTGTATAGTAAACCTTAAAAATAAACCTTAAAGATAAATTTTAAAAGCTTGCGAAATATTTTACAAGCCTTCGTTAATTCTACGATTTAAAATCTAACTTCGATCGTTTTTACGGCTTTTCAAGTTATTATCCATTAAAATAATGGCTGAAATAACATAATATACTCGAATATAAAATATTTATTATCTGTAACGGAAAGGCTTTAATAAAAACCATTATATTTACGGTACGCCAATTTAAAAAAAAATAACTAAATAAATTAAGACAGTCGACGTTACTATCGATTTGGGAAATATTTCTTAACAAAATCGATTCCAACTTTTAATGTTCGGATACCGGTTAATGTTCGAGAACAAAAAGAAATTATTTTCCGAGTAATTTATACTAAATAATTTCGAGTTGGCGGTAATACTGCTGGCGAAACTGAAAGGGGATAATAATAACGAGTTGGAGAATTTTGAAATCCAGTTACTGGAACATTATACGTTGGAGGATTACGAGCGTTGGTTTGTTCGGCTGTTTTAAACTGCAAGGAGCTTTCAGAATTCCGAGAAGAATCGACGTCGATAGGAGCGGGATTGGGCGGTCTGGAGTTACCTTAAAGTGAGATACCTAAACGGTTGGTATTGCACCAATTCTCCAACCTTAGAGGAACTTATCTGCGAGACGAAAGGGTGTTAGTGAAGCAGAAAATTGAGGTAGCAATTTATCATTTTATCCAATTGTGTACACGGTTACGTTTCTTCGAAGGAGAAGATAATCTTTTATAAATTAATTACGTTTAAATAACTTAATTTAGTTTTTTAAAACTGTTATTAAGTAATTAAAAGTAGGCATTTTTTAACAAAAGCCGTAACGTAATATTAAAAGTAATATAAACGGATCCGTTCTGTTTATATAACGGAAGTATAACGTTTATTTAATAACAGATATCGTTAACATTTATAGACGTATTTTCGTTTTTTTTTGGAAATTAATATGTTAATAACGGCGAACGGTTAAAAATAAGTTAACGGAAAATAATAACTTATTAATTTATATTTAAAACAGAAAAATTAAAAACGACATAAATTACGTTTTTACGGCGGTAATCGCTGTACGTTTAACGTGTTTGGTATTAAAAACGATATAATTTTCTTTAACGTAAGTTTTACAGAAAGCAAAATAAACATTTTCGAAAAATACGATATATCGACCGAATTACGCTAGTTCGTCGGCAGACGGCTTATTCGTATTTATAAATTCGATTTTTTATTAAACGGCTTTAAAATAATAAATAAAAAGATTTAAAATAGTATTACGGAAACCGGTTAAGATGTATTTAATAATTAAATGCCGTTTAAATAAGGAAAAATAAAAGTTTATACGAAAACATTTTATTTTATTTTAAATATAATACGTATAAAATTCGGTATCTTTTCGGGTAAAGTTTATAACGTAAACGATATCCAAATTAAAATAAAAAAAGCCGATATAATATTAATATAACATTCCGAACTTCGTCGATTCGTTTTTAACATTATAAAAATGATTGTTTTATTTTTAAAAAATTTAATATTTAAATTTATCGAAAAAGCTTTTACAAAAAAAACATAATTACGGTAAATAATCGAAAACTTGAAAAAAGAAATCGAAAATTAAAAAAATAATTGCAAAAAAAAGTCGACGGTTCTGAAAAAAAACCGCGATCGCGAACAAAAATTAAGGCCCGGGATATTAAAAAAGTTTAATAACACGGAAATAAATAATAACATAATCGGAAAACGTTCGGTAACGGCTTTATAAATACGGCGTTTAGAATAACGAAATACATAAAGTAATTAAGCCGTACCGGAATATATACGCCTTATATTCAGAATTAAGTTAATTAATATATCGGGCATATAACTGGCAATAATTATTAAAAACCAACAGTTTCAAAAAGGAATAATATAAAAAAACAAGGAAGTACGGCAGAACGTCGGCAACTAGTCGCCGACCCATACATATTAAAAACCACTACAAAACTTCGTAACAATACATCCTACATATAACCCAGATGAAAATTTATTAATACATCTACTTCTTAAAATAGTCTGTTACTGCTCGGCCACCATCTTACTTTTTCACCTATTATCTTACATTACTATTTAAAAAAAACAAGCTCTTCTGGCCAAAAAAAGATAATGGAAAAACGCAGCTAATAGCGGCTCAAAATAATCGTTACAAAAAGATTAAAACAAAAAAACAGAAATATAACAACTACGGCAATCCCGGCCATAATACGCATACTTATAAAAAAACTATAAATACGTCTAACGACGAAAAGTCCGATTAGTTTAAATTAATTTATTACGTTATTATTATTTCAATTAGGTTTGTTATCACGGATTGCTAAAAAGTATACAGCTTGCTTATATATACAGCTCGTTTATATAATACGTTAGTTAGTATTAAATAAATCAAAATTATTTTAAATATGGTAATAATCCATTATTTATAGAAAGAAATACAGCTAAAAACGCTGTATTTTTAAATAACTTTATATAAACTTTTAAACTTTATAAATTATTTTTTTAATAACGTTAACGTACCATACAAGCTTACCGCTTACACAAGCTTACCGCGCGTTTTTTCTTGGCATTTGGCACCTCATAACAACTAATCCAAATAACTTAACTTTAACAGTTTTAATTAATTTAAATTACCCGTATTCCCTTTCGCGGACCGTATTTACAGCTTTTTAACAAATGTACGCATTATATTAAAACTTATTACAAACGTTATATTGTTATTTCTTCTTCTTAACCTCTATACGACCGATTATCTTTTAACGCGTCCAAATCAATATTACCTTTATTTCGGAAATATCAAAACCGACCGACAAAAAAAGCAATTACTAATCGATTTCTTAACCCGTATACGTAAAAGTCCTTTGTCCGGCTTTAATACGTAGAAGATATTCGCAAAATACGTCGCATCGGAAAGCTATAGGGCTTTTGTTAAAAGGCGCGTTACAAGGCTATAAGGCAAAGCTGTAGGATTGTAAGGTACGTTTTGAGGCGCGTCGTAAGGCGTATTGCGGTATTGCAGGACTTGTCGGAGTAATAATTCGATTCTGCGCAATTAAAAGATGAAGATAAACCTTTGAAAAAAAAATTCGTTATAATACATAAAAAATTTTTTTAACCGGCAAAAAGGGTAATAATAAAAAAATGCTGTTATTAACTGCTAAAAGTAGTAATTATAAATAGGTCGGCAAGAAGGAATAGCAATATAACGTCTGTAATTAGCCTTAATATAATGCGTGCATTTGTTACAAAGCTGGAAATGCGGTTCGCGAAAAAGAATACGGTTGATTTAAATTAATTAGAAGTATTTTACCTTACTAAAATCAGGCCCTTTATTTTAGAGGTTGTGGCTGCGCCTGCGGCGCAGCTATGGCGAGAACTTTGCAAAAACCCTGTAGCTCCAAGTACCGACCCATAAAAGACCCACAAAAACAACAAAACCTCTAAAACAGGGCCTAATAGCAAGTTGTGATTTTTTGGCCTCCTTTTCCGCAGTCCCATATAAATTTCCGAAAATCTATCTTAGAAATTCGCAAATATAACAATAACAAAAGTATCTAATAATATGATAAAATTACCATTAGATACAGCTTTAAAAAGGCTTCCTAACCGTATATATAATATCCCAACCGGAATTGTTTTGGCATATTAAAGATCTAAATCAAAATTCTCGTTCTCCGCAGTCCTTCCCGTCCGGAACGCCCTTATAGCTGCGACAACGCAACCACTATATGCAACATTTCGCCATGGGCCTTCCAAAGGTAATTCAGTATGGGAGAAGCCCGTACAGCTATTTTTTTGTCCGTACGGGTTGTGGTTGTTGCGTCGCAGTAAGGAGGGCGTTCCGGTTAATCAAGTCCGGGACCTTCTCAAAGCTACGACGCAACAACCATAGCCCGTACGGCCGAAAAAGTTGAGATACGGGCTTTCCCCATACCAATTATACTTAGGAAGCCCGGTGCATGATGATGCGACCGATGGTTGTGCTGTCGCAGCCATGAGGGCGTTGCGGTCGCCTATTTCCCAGACCTTCATTCAGCCGTATTAGCTGCAATTTCCATTTAAAAAAATTGGAAAAATCCCTGCATGTATATTAGCTTATATTTGACGCGTAAATAAAGTTGCATACTTAACGGGCTCAATTTGGTTGCGTAACAATTTCTTTTTATTTAAATTTTTTGATTCGAAAAAGAAACAGAAGGAAAAGTGATAATTTTGGTGGAAGCGCCCAGAACGGACCCCCTATCTCGCACAACTACATCTCAGGCCTCGCTGGCTCGTTACGGGGATACGGCATTTGATTGGTTAATTTTTTAGCGTGATACAGCAGTACATTTGGAAAACGAGCCAGCGAGGCCTGAGCTAGCTGAGGTAAGAAGTATTATGGTTAAGTTAGTTGTTGCGAGGTGCCAAATGCCAAGAAAAAACGCGCGGTGAGCTTGTATAAGCGGTGAGCTTGTGTGAGCGGTGAGCTTGTGTAAGCGGTGAGCTCGTGTCGTACATTAAGCTTAGCTATTATTAAATAAATATGAATTATTTCATTAATTATTATAGTCCGTTATTTACCAACCTTAGTAGATAATTAAAAATGTTTTATTTTTAAATAACGATATAAAAAGCTTTAAAAGCTTTACGTTATTTCTTTACAAACGTTAATATTAGTTATTAATATACAAATACTAACTATTTTAAACTCTGATATCGTTGCTTATTTAAAAATATCTATAAAATCTAATAATAATTTAATATTTTTAAATAATGTTAAATAATATATCGGTATTTATAAGCCATTTTCATAGACCTATTCTAGTTAGTGATTATTAAATAAATATAGATTATTTAAAATCCCAGTATTACTCGTTGTTTTAAAAATTAAAAAATTTATATAAATGCTTATTATTTTTAAATAACGCTATATAAAGTTTTAAAATTTATATATGATTTTCTATAAAAAGTTAAAGTTAGTTAATTTTATATAATTATATTATATTTTAGCTTTTGTTATAATACGTTATTTAAAATTATTACGGATTAATTTAATATTTTTATATTTTAAATAACGTTAAATAACTTATTATAATATATACATTATTTTCTATATGATATAGAAGTTAAGTTGTTGTTATATAAATATATATTACTTTAATTTTTTCTATAATGCGTTATTTAAAAAAGAATTATATATTAAATAGATTTTTTTGTTATTAGCGTTATATAATGTATTAAAAAGCTATACATGATTTTTGAAAAGGCTTTAAAGTTATTTATTAAAGAGTAAATTTCAAGTATTTTAAATCTTATTATAACCCGTTATTTAAACACATTAATATTTGTATATTATATTTTAACTTTGTTAAATAATGTTATATAACTTATTAAGAGCTATAAATCATTTTTTCAATGTTTTTATAAGCGGTTATTACTGAATCAATTTAACTTGTTTTAAGTTTTATTATAGTCTGTTTTAAAAAAAATTAATATTTTTAAATTATATTTTATATTTTTAAATAACGTTCTATTATATATTAAAGGTTATTAGTTAATTATATAAGGGCGTTATGGGTATTTATTATAGAATAAATTCAAGTTATTTCAAGTTTTGTTATAATCCGTTATTTGAAATTTTTAATACTTTTAAATTATATTTTACGATTTTAAAATAACGTTATATAACGTATTAAAAGTTGTAAGTTGTTTTTAAAAAGCATTTATAATAAGTTATTATTGAATAAATTTAAACCGTTTTAAGTTTTGTTATAATCCCTTGTTGAAAAATTGTAATAATTTTAATATATATTTTCACCTTTTTAAATAACGTTATATAATATTTTAAAGGCTATAAATGATTTCTATGATTGTGGTATGCTTAGTTATTATAGGATGAATTCAAACTAATTTAAGTTTTATTATAATCCATAATTCAAAAATATTAATAATCTTATATTATATTTTAACATTTTTATATAACGTTATATAATATATCAAAGAATATTGGCTATTTCCATACTATCCTTCTATTTAGTTAATATAAAATAAATTGAAACTAATATAGGTTTGTTATAAGACGTTATATAGAAATAATAATAAGTATAAATTATGTTTTAGCGTTTTTAAATAACGTTATATAACGTATTAAAAGCTAATAGTTATAATTACAATACCTTTATAGTTAGTTATTACTAAATAAATTCGAACCTTTATGGACTTTGTTAAAATCCGTTATTTAAAAATATAATAAATTTAAAAACAAAGTTTTTATTTTTAAATAACAGTATAAAACCTTTTCTAAGTTATATAGAATTTTGTAAATAAGGCTAAGCGTTAGTGTTATTAAATAAACCTAGAATATATAAGTTTTCATCTATCCGAAAATAAGAAGCCGAATTCGATTTTCTTGTGAAAATTTTTTCAAATCGACAGTGACGTCGACGGCCTTGGATAGTCCGGTGTTTTTATCGGAATTGATTGCTATAAGGGTAATGGTTTTTGCGTAAGCCTTCCCGTTACGGAGGACCGGTATCGTATATTAAGAATTGCGTGGCATATCGTATTCAGCTGTTGTTTTGATAATGTTAGATGTCATGGGGCCAAGAGCCCAGGAGCAGATGCGGGGGTCGGCGATAAGCCCAAGGATGTATGCATCAGGGCTACGTCACGAGCTTGATGCGGGGGTCGGCTATATGTATGGGTGGTTTCTCCCCAGAAATAGAGGGAAGTGTCAGGTTTCAGACTGCCGTTAATATATGGGTTACCTTGCCACTCTGACCTCCCAACAACAACACATGACAGATAGATAGTAACTTAAAAAGGTGTTGTAAAAGCGATCGAAGTTGGAATTTCTAGCCGTAAAACTGGCAAGGGCTTACAAAGCTTTTTATACGCTTTTAAGATTTATCTTTAAGTTTTATCATACAAAGCTATTATTTATAAAGCCTTCAAAAACTCTGCTAAACCGTGGCCAGCGGGCATAAAGTTCACTAGGGCCGAAGCTTATCGGCAACCACCAGTCGGAATTGGAGTAAGGCACGGGATTAAAGTATGCAATCTATCCTAACTGTAAAAACCGTTTAAAAAAATTCTCGTATTCGAAAATATTAAATATAATATCTATCGTAGAAATTTTATCGTGGTATTATTTTCTGTATATTGGCTCATCCTGGCAACTAAGGCTTGGACTTAACTTTTTCCTTGTATAAGTTTTTTTATTAATCTATTATTTAAAAATCATATTGAACTTTAAGAAAACTATTATTTTTAAATAACGCTATAAAAGCTTTTATAAATTATACAGTATTTTCTATAAAACGTCAACTTTAGTTGTTTGGAAATAAATAAAGATTATATAGGTCTTTATACTAGCTCGTTATGTAAAAATATATGAATTTAAAAAAAGACTTTAGTTTTTAAATAACGTTATAAAGACATTTGTGAATTATACGGTATTTCGTATAAAACTTTAAACTTGGTTATTTATAATATATTAAAATTATATAGGTTTTTATATAAGTTTGTTACTTAAATAATTTATTAATTTAATAAAAACTTCTTTATTTTTAAATAACATTATAAAAGTCTTTATACGTTTTACGGCATTTTGTATATACCGTTAAGCTTAAGTATTTATAAATAAACCTACATTATATAGCTTTTAGTATTACTCGGTTATTTTAAAAAATTAATTTAATAGAAAAACCTTTTATTTTTTACTAACGTTTTAAAGACTTTTATACGTTATACGGTATTTTTAATATAATATTAAGTTTAGTTATTACTACATAAATATAGATTATAACGATTTTTATAATAGTCCGTTATTTAAAAACTAAATTAAATTTAAAAAAAGAACCTTTATTTTTAAATAACGGTATTAAATCTTTTATAAGGTTTACGGCATTCTTTAAATAAGCTTTTACTGAGTTATTATTAAATAAATCTAAGTTATTTAAAACACTCTAATAATTCGTTTTTTAAAAAGTATATTAAACTTTAAAAAAGGTTTATCTTTAAATAATATTATTAAACCTTGTATAAGTTATACGGCATTTCTTATATAATGTTAATCTTAGTTATTTTAAAATATATCAAGATTTTATAGCCGTTCGTAGAAATCTGTTATTTAAAAAAAGTATTAACTTTTAAAAAGCTTTTATAATTATGCTATACTTTTTAAATAACGGTAAGCTTAGTTAATATTAAATAAATCGATATAAATCTAAATATCGTAATAACTTGTTATTAAAAGAAAGTTTAAACTTAGAGTATAGTATCTGTTTTTAAATAACAGTATAAACCCTTTTGCAAGTTATACGGTATTTTTAATATAATGTTAAAATTAGTTATTATTTAACAAATCTAAATTATATGACATTTTATAATATTTGGCTATTTAAAAATATATTAAATTAATAAAGCAACTTTCATTTTAAATAAGCCTATAAAAGCTATTTTACAATATATGTTATTTTGTATATAACATTAAGTTTAGTTGTTATTAAATAAATTTAAATTATATAAGGTTCTGTATAAATACAGTATTTAAAAAACAAATGAAATTCAAATAAAAGCTTTTATAAGTTGTAGAGTATTTCTTATATAAGTCAAGCTTGATTATTTATAAATAAATCAAATTTATATAAGTTTTTATATTAGTTCGTTTTTTGAAAAACATATTAAACTTAAAAAAAGTTTTATTTTTAAATAACATTATAAAACTTTTAATAAATTATACGATATTTCTTACATAACGTTAAGCTTAGTTAATTAGAAATAAATCAAAATTATATAAGTTTATATATTAATTAGTTAATTAAAAAGCAGATGTAAATTTAAAAAAATATTTTTTCAAATAATGCCTTATAAACCTTTCTACGTTATACGGTATTTCTATTGAAATAGGGCAGTATGCCGGGATTTAGGTCCGGGCTCGGATGATCAATAGCTCTATATTACGCATGTATTTCTAAAGGTTCAATTTCGCTAGGCGTAACCCCATCATCAGATTTTACCATGGTTTTAATACCATACAATACAGGCTACGTTTGAATTTACCATTAAGTACATTTACGAAACCACTTTTTGCAATTTTGTATTAATTAGGGCTGGGTTATCCCGTCCTAATTTATTTGGTATCTTCGGTAAAGAGATTGGCTTTAGTTAACTACCGAGGTAATTCCGGTTTCCGGAATTAGTAAACGGAAAAAATAAAGTTTTAATTAAAAAGCCAACAGTATAGCGATTGCAATTATGGCAACTTAAAATATTTACGAATTTACGAACGACCCGAATATAGACGATAATGCCGTTAATTTTATTTATAATCGATTAAAAAGAAAAGTTACTAGGTTAAAACGATACGATACCTTATAATAAAACAGAACTTTACTTGCGTAACGGCAGATAAGCAAAAAAACGAAGGTATCGGTTTTAGAATCTGGCTTAATTAACCAGTTTTAAACCGATTACGTAATTTAAATAACAAATTTTATTATGCGAGAAATTACGAAATAACGATACGAAACGAACAATTATTGGTAAAAGTTAAAAAAACCAAAACCGCGTTGTTGGTAACGTGGTTATTCGGAATTAAAAGATTAAAATTATAAAGTAACGATAAAATTAACGATATAAAACGAATTGCGAATATTAGTAAAAAAAGAATAAGGTTATAAAATTACGTATTTTAATTACGAAGCGAAAATTATAAAATAAAAAAAACGTTTCTTAACGTAATAAAAAAAACGATAAAGTTACTTTATAATGCCATCTAAACCTGCCTTTTATTAATCGGAGAGTATCCAGTATGGGAATTGTTAAGTGGTTTTTTTTAAAATTTATTGTTCGTAATTAACCTAAGTGTTAAGGCGGTTAAATTAACGATGGAAATATTAGTTTCTCGATTGGAGACAGCCTAATTTAATCCGGAAAAACGGTACCGTATTAATCGGAAAAAGTCGGCTTACTTGAACCGTAAAAAAGGAAAGCTTTCCATTTTTTCGTAATAACGGAATCAAAAATTATAATTAAAAAGATTAATACGTACAATTATTTATTTTATACCTAAATATTTGACGATAAAAAAAAGGTTTCAAATTACGATAACGTTAAATTACCGGTTTTTAATTAAACTTTTAAGCCGGGTTTTAATCGGTTTACCAGAAAACCGTTAAAACTTTTAAAAATTATTAATTAGGTTAAGCAATACGATTTATTACTAGTATCCGAATTTCCTATTTTTAAGAAAAACCATAATTTAGCATTAGATATTATTATTTAATACCGATTAATAAATATATATATAAAAATAAAGTCAGCGAAATAAAGCTTTTAAATAACCCGATTAGATTTTTAAAATCTGCCAAAATTTAAGAAGTTCCTGAAATTATTATTAAAACATTTAAAAAACGAAAGGTTTTTTTAGTTTAGGTTTTTTCGGAATTATTTACTGGATTAGTATAGTTTATACCGGATGTTATATTATACGGACTTATTGATTAAAAGGATTACGGTTTTTTAGTAAATATTATAGATAAGATTATATTTTTTATAATTTTTCCGGATTCGTTAACCTATCCGGATTTTCGCTTTTTAGGTACTGGAATTACCGATTAGATTAAGGGCGTTTACGGATTATTTAAGAAATTTAGGCTTAAAAAAACTAAGATAATTGCCGAATTACCTTACTAGACGGATAGCTTTAATATAGAAAATTAAGTAAGAACTGTTATTAACGGAATTACTAAATAAGATACCGTTATCGATATTATCCTGAAAACCTTTAAGTTATAAGATTCCAAGTAAATTAAAACTGTTAAAAATCGATTAAAAATTCTAATAAAGCAAGCTTAACGTTTTATATTTAATTATGTTTATAAGTATTATTTGGAATATATTGTTAAAATCCGTAATATCCTGGAAAAAGTTAAACGTAAGGGTAAAACGGTTATTAAAAACGAGTATATTAAAAGCTTATTAAAAGAATTCTTTGTTAGTTATTTGGAAAAAGTCCTTAATAATTTTTTTATAAAATTTAAGGATTTATATGTAACATTTTATAATAATATTTATACATTAATTAGAAATTGGGCTTTTAATAAGGTAGGCCTAATATAACCTAAAGGCCGACATAAATAATAAAAAGGAATCCGTTTTGATATTAACCAAATTAAGAAAAGCCGTCCGTATTTAATACCGCGATAAGGGAGCCCTGGAATAAAACATACGGTATCGAATTAGCCTAATTAAATGTCCGAAATTACGAATGTATTGTCAAAGTTAAAGATTACGCAGGCCCGATAAATCCAAAGTTTAAAGGTTTTTAAGGAAAAAATGAAATATAAAAATGCAGCCGTTAAGGCTTTCTAATATTATGTTCCGCCAGGATAAAAGTTTTCATAAGTTCGCGATTATAATGCTGATTTATCGATTAATACAGTAAGTTTCTAGCTAAATAAATATAAACGAAATAATTATTACCGAAATCGAGGTAGTTATCGGGGTAATTACCGTAATAATCGAGGCGGTTATAAAAGCTGTAAAAACCGATTAAGTAATTTTAATCCCGATATTTGTTAGTTTTGTTTAAAATTTGAATATTCGATATATAAGTGTAAGTTGTTTTTTAATATGGAAAATACTGAATTAATTTGTTTCGACGACGACGGTACGATTATTTACCTTAAAAGTTCCGATAATTGTATTAAGTTAAATATGATATAGTTTCCGATAGTTTTTAAATATTAGGTAATTAATAAGCGAATACCGATTTGAAAAAAGTTATTTAAATGGATTTATAATTTTCCAAGTTTTTCTAAGTAATATAAGGATAAAATGTAATATTTTAATTACTGATAAAGCTTTTTTAAAAGTACCGATAATAAAAAAAGCCGGTACCGAATTTAATAATACATAAAAAAATGTTCTAGATTTGCTTTATTTTATAAGAATCCTGAAGCAACCAAAAGTTAGTAATAATCAGAGCCGCGTTACCGAGATTAACATGGCCCATTTTATTATAAAAAACGGAATGTTCTTTTTACAAAAAGGCATTTTTACGTAATTGGTTATAAAATAATTTTATTAAAGTTAAAAAAACCCGATACCTAAAAGAAATCCGTATTTTAAAAATTAACGATTTTGATTAGCCCGATATATTTACTAACATTATAATAGCTAAGTATATTAACGAGAAGGAAAAAGTCGATAAGATTACTAAGAGAACTAAGGTTAATAATGACGATATTATGTATAAAGGTTTTTTATTTATAAATATGGAAGCTGGTATTTAGACCGATAACGAATTAATACGGCGGTCTAATTAATAAACGCGTTATTAAGTTCTGGGAAAGGAAAATTAAAACGAACGTTAAAAAAAAGTTCAAGATTACTTAATCCGAATTAATTAAGGTTTGCTCGGATTTTAATAAGGTTTTTAAAAATTTCATGGTTACCAAAATTTTGGAAACATTCGGTTATATTAGCAAAAAAACGATTAAGATAACCGAAATTAAGGTTCGAGGTTTTAAGCCGTTAGTAATAACGAGGAATAGTTTTAGAATTTTAATAATGGATATTAGGTATAAAGTTAAAAATTAAGAAAAAGCTAGCGTTTCATCCGTACAGTATTATAATCCGATAGAATATATTATTTTGTTATTTAGATTTGTAATTAAAGTAAGTTATAAAAACGGTAAAGATCTAATTAATAATATAATCGATATTAAGGTAAAATCGAGCGTTATTATTATGTTTTATGTTAAGAAATACGGATTAGTTATGCGATAAATACAAGTATCGTTTATGGGTTTTAATTCGTAAAAACGGATACGATTCGAAGGTATTATTAAAGTATTTATTTAGTTTGCTAACCGATTAATTACTATTTTATTGTTTGTTGTCGATGATAGCTATGTTATGTAACTATTAATATTCGGATTAAATTTTATGGTTAAATTAAAAATAACTTTAAATATAAATATTAAAGTTATAAAAAAATTGAAATTCGGCTTTATAAAGATTATTATTTTATTAATACCTGCAAAAAGAATTAATTATAATATCCGTACTGATAGGAAGTTAAAAAAAGCAGCCGGTAAAATCTTAAGTTGTTTTACTGGCGTAAATAAGTTTGCGAACGAAAAGATCGATAAGCCCGTTACGAATCCTTACGTTTTTTCGATTAATAATATTTATTTTAATTAAGATTATTTTAATATTTAAAAAGCGATTAAAAACAAGTTAAAACCCGGCGATATTATTTTAAGATAATTTACCGACGAAAAGCTAGCGTATATTTTCGATAGCATTTTTTGGGAAAAAATACGTAATTATGTTAATAAGAAGCAAACCGTTAAGATTAATACTATGTACAAGTTTAAATAAAAAAAAGTCGTTCTTGTTAATAATATATTACTTAATAAATTTATCCCTTTAGGAAATCCAGACTGGAAAGTTAAGAAATTTAAGTAGGTATAGGAAATTATTGATTAAAAGGGAGAAAGCCCCGATAAGCCCGGTATGCCATTAACAGCCTTATTTTTTAAATTTTCTGATATACCTTAAGGTATCCGGTTTACCGAAAAAAGAGCCGCGGCTTTCCTTAATTATATAGGCGATAAGTTTACTCGCATAAAAAAACTTTTTTTTAAAAAGATGTTATTTCGAAAAAAAACAGCCTTAGTTTAAGACTAGAAGGAATACGGAAAAATTAAAAAGTATATTATACCTATTTACGAAATTCGTATAGTTTTCTATAAAGCCTGGTAAATTAAAGGTATTAAAATACCGGTTAGTATAAAAAATAAATTAATCGGTATATTATAAATACGGATTTAGAAAGAAATATTCGAATAATTTTATGTTGCGTATAAAAATGCTTAGTTTCTTAATGAAAAAAAGGATGGTAACTTACGATTAATTAGTTTTGCTATAAAGTTAAACGTTGTTATATTACGAAATACGTGGATACTTGAAAATTGCGATAAGTTCTTAATTAATTTTGTTATATGTTCCTTGGTTAATTTAATAGACTTTTTTTCGATTACGATTAGGTTACGTTAATTTCGATTAGTAGAAATTATACGATATTTTCGATATTTTTAAGGCTTTTTAGATATATTATTATATTTATAAAATTTACTAATTTTGTGGTTTAT
Source organism: Monosporascus sp. 5C6A (assembly GCA_004155035.1). NCBI lineage: Eukaryota > Fungi > Ascomycota > Sordariomycetes > Xylariales > Monosporascus > Monosporascus sp. 5C6A. Next base: position 242,695 of record QJOB01000056.1, on the reverse strand, counting down.
TTTTGTCGTATGGTTAGGAAAATTTTGGATAATTTAATACTTAACATAACTTAATTATTTGTTAACGACGTTAATATTAAATAATTAAAAATTAAATACGATAAAGCAGAAATTTTTCTTAAAATTTGACGATTCGTTTATAAACATATAATAAACATAAACAAAACTCTGTTAAACTGTAAGTTTGTTAATATTACGATTAATATAACAAAATTTTAATAATATTAAGAAATAGCTGTTATAATCGGTTTTTTCTGCGGATTAAATAGCCGTCGATTTAATAATATTAAAGTAATTAAAATCCTGGAAATTAAGCTGTATAAAAATTTTACGGAAGTTAAAGTTTTTTTGGATATTACCGTTTATTACCGGATATTTATTATATATTATATTTTAAAAACTAAACCTTTAACTTAGTTGTTCCGTAAAAACCGACTTTTCGAATAAAGCCCTAATTAAAATCTAGTAATGGAGATTTTGAAAAAAAAAACCTTACGATAACCCCGATTTTGATTATTTTGAATTACAGTTTTAGTATAGGAAAAATTATTATAAAAACCGACGTAAGCGGAGAAAGCTATGGAGGTACTTTAAGTTAATTAATCGACGGCGTTAAATACCTTGCGCGTTATAAAAGTGGTATTTAAAAAGGTGTTAAGTTAAATTATAATATTAGCAAATTGGAATATTAAGCGGTTTTTAAGATTTTAAGGCGATTTTGGAATTATATTTACGGTATTCGATTTATTTTAGAAATTAACGTTAAGGTATTAGTAATATAAATTAATAATTCCTTAAGCTTTTTACCGGAAAGTTTGCTAATTAAATGGATTATTTGGATAAAAATACTCGATTTCGAAATTAAATATATCCCAGGTAAGAAAAATTTAATTACGGATAGTTTATTTAAAAAACTAGCAGGGTTTTCCAATATATTAAATAATTAATAAAAAAGAAAAGTCGATAATTTTATTAATGTTTAATTAAATATTATTAAGTTTAATTTAATTATAACGGGTATAATTTATATTATTTTCGAATCGGGAAATAAATAAGGATTTGTTATTAGTAATTAATTTAAAAAGTTGCAGAAGTACGTTAGGTTTTTGATATCTTTTGAGTTTTTTAATCGTTTTCGCGGTATTACGATACGTAAAAAAACTGCTTTTAAAATGGAGATTTTAAAATATTTTATCTAGGATGGCATTTTATGGCGTAAAGCCGATAAGTGTTATAGTAATCGAAAAGTTATTAATATTAAGCAAAAACGTAATATAGTAATTAGATAATATTACGAAAATTTTGGTTATAAAGAAAGAAATTTGATTTATTAACGTATAATAGTTTTCTTTTTCTGGAAAGGCATGTATAAGTAGATTTAGGAAGCGGTATTTGTATACCTTAAATATTAAAAAGCCGTTAATTGGCGTTTCAAAAAAAGTTACGGTTTTTTACAGCTTATCGACATAGCAATTATTTGGGTAATCGATATATAATTTATGCCCGACGATAATAGATATAAAATTACGGTCGAAACGAAGTGCAAATTATCGGATTATTTGGAAGTTATAGTTTTGCAATTTATTACGTTAGTAGCGATTAGGAAGTTTTTAAAAAAGCATATTTTTTTCGATATAGTATTCCGATTAAGATTAAAATTAATAATGGCTTAAAAAATAAAGGTAAGGTTATTAAAGCGTATATAGCGTTAGGTATTAAACGGAAAGTCGGAACTGCGTACGTTGTTTGGCGGTAAGGATTAATTAAGAAAAGTTATGTACCGATTATTAAAACTTTAATAAAAGCAATATATAAAATAGGCAAAAAATAGGTTAAATTCCTGCCTAAAATAGTTTTTACGGATAATATTACTGTTAAAAATTATGGATTTAGTTTTTATAAACTGCTATATAAGCAGACAATTTTGCAGCCGATCGAGATAATTTTTTTAACCTGGAGAATTATAAATTAAAATCCGAATACCCCGAGAAAAGATTTAATTTTATAACAGATCCGATTATTAAAACGAAAAGCAAAAAACGTAACTAAAGCTGCCCGAATAATTAATAAATAACGCCGTAAAACTGCTAAACGTACCGATTAAAAAAACCGGAACAGGATAAAAATTAGATTTTTAAAAGTGGATAATCTGGTATTATTATATAATATACCAAAGTATATAGATATATCCAGAAATGTAAAGCTTAAATACTGATAAATAGGACCGTATTTAATTAATAAAACTATTAATTAAGGTACTTACTAATTAAAGGAAATTAATGGAATACGATTATAAGGAAGTTTTTTTACTAACCGATTAAAATAATTTATAAAAAATTAAAAAAGATATTAAAAGCCGATTAATTTATAAAAAAATAACTAAACGAAACCTTTACTTAATTAACCCGATAATACGATAGCCGAAAACCTAAGTAATAGTGATATCGAAGTATTAAAAAATTAATAACCTAAAGTTTTAAAACCAGTAAAAACTAATATTAAGATACAAATACCGAACGGCCGGTTTGAAAGTTATACGGTTATAAACAATAGCGATATTTTAAAAACGGTCCGATTAAAACCAAAAAAAATTAACGCGATTAATTACAAGAAATTAAATTATTAAAAAACGTATTTCGTTTCCTTCCTAACCCGGACTATAATTATTTTATAACACGATTACGATTTATTCTTAAATATTAGGCTATATTATACGAACCTTAAATCGGAACTTAAAGTCGGATACGCGATTTGTTACCATAACCTAAAACTTAGGACTTTCGAAATAGAAATATTAAACCATTAAATAGGTACTTTCGCGAAAATCCTTTCGACTTATAGTAATCGGGTATATTTGGTTTTAAATTATTAAAAAACGTTATTCCGGAATATACAATTATACCTTTCGATAAACCCGACGTAATTACCGCAAAATCCTTTATGGAAACCTAACAAAAACCGATATCCAAAAAATAAATATATACCGTATTAATTAAGATATTTTAAAAATACAAATCGTTTTTCGTAAAACTTATAAGGTACGAAATTGAAAATACCGAATACTTAAATAAATAACCCGGCAACATATCGAAAATCTCTAACGAACTTAACTATAAGTTAACTTATTAAACCGTTTCGGAATAACTTAACGTAAATTAATCGAAACTACAATTTTCTTAATACAGCAAATTTATTATTTATATCGAATTAAAAGTCGGCAAATAACTAAAAGAATTTATTAATAATTCGTTATCGGATATACCAACCTTAAATAACGCCGTTTACGATATTAATAAACATATTTCCAAATATTTAACAACGATTAATAATAAATTTATAATTAAATTATAACAAATAAAATATTTACCTTAAAATATTTAGAAATGACGAAAAATATAAAATTCGTATTATTCTAAAACCTTGCTAGGTTTTTTTTTCGATTAAAAATAATACAAGGAAATCGTAATACCTTAACGCTAATAAATAACCCAGAAATTCGATTCGTAATTCGAAAAAACATTACAATTATTAAAGCCGTTAATAAAAATCCCCTCGAAAAAAAGCCGTTTGGAAATAATATATCGTCCGGTATTAAAATAATTAAAACTAATCGGCGACAACCTATTATTTACTCGATAATACCTAAAATCCGGCTAACAACTAAGCTTTACTTTACAACCGAACTTTGCCTTATTTCTAAACTTTACTTTATTTTAACTAATAACATTACCGAAATCTTAAATAACATGAAATTATGAAAATTAACGTTACTAAATCGGTATTAAAATATAAAAGCTTATTTTACCGTTTAAATTTAACGCTATATCGCATTTTAAAGTTTACGGGTATTTAAAAGATTAAAAGAAAGTTTTAATTTCCGATTAAAAATTAAGGTAATAACGATACGAAACGTAAAAAGTTTAGAAAATATTTTAATATTCGATGCTGTTAAGATCCGGTTTTAATAATTAATTACCTGTTTAAACTTACGCTTATTTTCCTTAACCCTAAATTTAATCGTTTTCGCCTTATCAGTACTTACTTATATATTACTTAACTTTACTTACTTTTTAAAAGAAATTTTTCGTATTAAAAAAACCAGTTTTTCGAGATTTTCGCTTACGCGATAATTACGGAAATTACGTAATTTTAATAATTAACGAAAACTTATAATAAATAATTAATATAAGAAAATGTACAGGTATAAAAAAATAAGAGCTTTGTTAATAAAAATATGTTATAGAAAAGTTGTAGGAAAAAAATGTTTTCAGAATATATAAATGCGAAAAAAGCGTATATATAACTAATCAAAAAACGTAACAAATAATTGCATTTTCCTAACAACTTTAAATAAAATTTTTTGGAATTTTTTCGGCGTATACGTTTTACGGTTAAAAATTTGTTTATTACAATCGGAAATACCTAATTAATTAAATATATAATTTATTGTTATTTCTTAACGTTTTATTATATTTATATAACTTATAAAGCAACATATTTATAATACCATTTACCCAAACATACTTATATACTTGCACCTACTTAAATACATATCTTATATATTATCCCTATCTATTACGGCTATTCCAAATTACCAGGTATTATTTAAAATATTCCTATTCGTCCCGATTAATCCCAGGTTAATTATCCTGTTATTATCCAGAAAGCGTATTATATAAAATTAAAATAAAAGTTTTAAAAAGTTAAATATTTCGCATTTTGGAAAACTTAACTAAAAAGCAAATATCGGTATTTAAAATAACAAGGATATAAATTGTTTCTTAATTAAAATGTATAACAATAATTTAACGTTCCGTTCCGTAAAAAAAACCATTTCTTAAATCCGTTTTAATCGAACCATACCGATTATATCTTATATTATTAATAAATAACGCCTGTAACGAGATATTACCTTACCGCCCGGTTAAAACCGAAATTACTAATATAATACGATTACGGCATTGCTTTAACAAACGTTTATAATAATATAAAACCAAAAACATTTATAATTTAATTATATTACCGGTTTTATACTAATGCTTACTACTTATCTACCTTAATATAACTTAACATATATTCCAAAAACCGGACAAATAATTTTAAAAAACAAACCATTTTTTATACCCAATAAAGTTATTAAAAAAATTAAACAAAAAAATCCTTATTATATTTAAAACATTATTTAGTTAAAATCCCAATTAAAAAAGGGAAAGCGGGTTATTAAGTTAACATATTACATATTAAAAAAATACGGATTATTTTAACGTTTAACATTTTTTTAACCCAAACCGTACTTAATTATTTTTTTAAGTATATAACCGCATATAAACGGAAAACGGGCTTAACAACCTATTTATCCGTATAACGATTGTTAAAATACTTCCTTAATTTAAGTTTTACATATATAAATTATGGTTCGTATACGTATATTATATTATTATACGAAATTTATTACAATAAGAAATAAAACCGATAATTAAACAAACGAAATTCGGTAAAAACCAAATAAAGTTCGTACTTACCGAAATAACTAAAAAATACCTAAATTTAAAACCAAAGCAAAATAATATTAATTATAATCCCGGAATATAACCTGGAAAATACCTATCTTTTAACAGCAAACTTCCATACGAAAAAAAACAAATCGATTAACCAGTTACCGGATTACTAAGTACAATACCCGAATCCAAAACATCCAAAACCCCCGTATTTCGATTAATTTATTTTATTAAACAATTTCTTAAACTATCCTTACATCCGATAATACCCCTTCCTTTATCTAAATAGCCTCGATCGATTAAAATTTTTACCTTTAAACTTAAATCGTTATTTTCAGAATTCCCGTCGAACTTAAAATATATACCATGTCCAAAACTTAATAATTAACAAATATACGTTATAGCACACGGTAAATACATTACATTATACCGCTAAATAAAAAATATATATAAAAATATAAAAATACAACTTAAGCCGTATTTCCTTTAAGGATAACCTGGCTAAACAAAATACAAATAGTCAATTAATACGGAAACGCCGGAAAACAAAACTTAAAAAAAAGGGGGAAAAAAACAACGAAAAAACTTAACTAAACGTTAAAAACGAAGTTCCAAATTAAAAAAGCTGGAAAATAAACTACGTAAATGTTAACTAAATTAATTACTAAATTACCAATATATTGTATTTTCTACGGCGTTAAAATTGCTTTAAATTTTAGTTATTTCTTATGATAACTTAGAAACGATATCCATCGTAAAAAAGAAAAATTAAAATAAGGTAATATACTGGAACTTAAGTCCGGATTCGGATAATCAGTAACTCCACATTACGTATATATTTCTAAAGGTTTATTTTTGCTAAACGTAACCCTATTATCAAATTTTACCATGGTTTCAATACCATATAATATAGACTGTATTTAAACTTATTACTAAGCATATTTACGAAAACACTCTTTGCAATTTTGTACTAATCAAGGCTGGGTTACCCCGTCCTAATTCATTATATAATATTAAGTTTAGTTATTTATAAATAAATTTATATTATATAAACTTTGGTATTTCTTCCTTAAAGAGACGTAACCGTATACATAATTAGATAAAATAATAGATTGCTACCTCAATTCCTATTTCACTAACACTCTTCCGTCTTGCAGGTATCTCACTCCAAGACGACTCCAGACTGCCTAGTTCTGCCCCTATCCACGTTAATTCCTTTTGGAATTCTGGAAATTCCTCGTAATCTTAAGCAACCGAATAAACCAATATTCGTAATCTTTTAACGTATATATGCCAGCAGCTATATTTCGGAATTATTTAACTTCTTATCCTTATTATCCTTATTATTCTTATTATTCTTATTATTCTTATTATCCTTATTATCCTTATTATCCTTATTATCCTTATTATCCTTATTATCCTTATTATCCTTATTATCCTTATTATCCTTATTATCCTTATTATAATTATTATCATTATTATCCTTATTATAATTATTATAATTATTATAATTATTATCATTATTATCCTTATTATCCTTATTATCCTTATTATCCTTATTATCCTTATTATCCTTATTATCCTTATTATCCTTATTATCGTTATTATCCTTATTATCCTTATTATCCTTATTATTCTTATTATTTTTATTATCTTTATTATTCTTATTATCCTTATCTCTTTATATTTTCGCTGGCAGTTTTTCCGTTAAATCGAGATTATTCATAATAAGTTCGTAAAAAGGTAAAAGAATTTATTAAAAATAAGGTGGTATCTGAAAATTAAAAAGCGCAGTTAATTTTTTTAAAACAATTTTCCAAATCGATAGTTACGTCGACGGCTTTGGATTATGCGGTAACTTTTTTCGAATAAATTACCGTAAACGGGACGGTTTTTATCGAAACCTTTCCGTTTTAAATAACTGGTATTTTGTATTCGTATAGCATATTATATTATTTCGGCTCGTATCTTGATTAATAAAAACTTAAAAAGCTGTGGGAACGATTAAGGTTAGATTTTTTAATCGTAAAACTAACAAGGGGTTATAAAGCTTTTTATGCGCTTTTAAGATTTATCTTTAAGATTTACCGTATAAAACTATTCTTTGCTTTTAAAAACCCTGTTAAACTGTAGTTAACGGGCATAAAGTTTACCAGGGCCGAAGCTTGTCGGCAACCACCAGTCGGAATCGAAATAAGAACGGGATTAAGGTATGTAATTTATCCAAACCGTGAAAAACTATTTAAAAGATTATCGTATTCGAAGATACTCCGTATAATATCTGTCATGGAAAGTTATCATGGAATGATTTCTATATATTGGCTCAGCTTTATTTTCCAGGCTTGGACTTATATTTTACCTTGCATAACTTCAAAAAGGCTTTATATAGTTATTTAAAATCAAATTAATTTTTTGGGATTTAATACAGTTTTGAAATAGCGTATAATAAATATACTTAACATAATTCAAATTTATATCACAACCTGTCAACTTAGCGCAATTGAGAAATATAGAATAACTTATAAAAGGTTTTATATCGTTATTTAAAAATAGAAATTTTTTAATTTAATTTAATACTTTTTTTAAATAACGGCCTATAACGTCTTATATAAGCTCGCGACTTAAACAAGCTCGCGATTCGTTTTTTAGCATTTTACAATAACAAATTTGAATAAAACAACCATAACGCTATAAATTAATTTTAACTAATCGGATTTTTCGTTATTAAACGTATTTACAACTTTTTTACGAATACGCCTATTATGTCCGAACTTACCGTAAACGCTATATTTTCGTTTTTTTGTCTTAATCTTTTTACCGATTATTTTTAGCTACTATTAGTAGCTTTTTTTTTACTACCACTTTTTTCGGTCAAAAGAACTTATCCTTTTTATATAATAATTTTTTAAAAAATGTTCATTTTTGATTTTTCGACGTTTATTAAAAAGATAATTAATTCCATATAATTTGGCCGTTTTTCTTTTAAAAAACGTTTTCGTATAAAAGTATTAAGTTATGTTTTGTTAAAAAAATAAGCAATTTAATTATATTTGTTAACAAGTTCTTTTAATAAATTTTAATTTTTTTGCAAGTATTATGGTCTTTTTTGTTTTGTATATATTTTGTAAGAGCTTCGGCAGTAAGGAAAAAAGGGAACCGGCGGAAGTAAATAACGAAACGGTCGACGTAAATATAACTAAAAAACTTTCCAAATCGTAAAAAACGTTATGAAAATCGAATTAAACAAGTTTAGTTTTTGCAAAACCGGATTTAATATTATCGAACGTTATAGTAGTTTTAAATGTATCAAAAAAACCGGCGAAAAGTCTTTTTTGGCGATATAAGTATAGTAACGTCGTATTAAATTTTCGATATAAAGCGCATAAACGCGTTTTAAAACGGAAAAATGAAATACGTCAAAAGATTAAAATAAACGGAAAAAAAGGGAAAGCATACAAAGCGTAATAATATCGTAATTCGCGTAATACTTTCCGAATTTTTTATCGAATAATAATTTTATAACCGGCGAAAATAAAAAAAGGTTTCGTTTTTTCCATACACGTTCGAATATGTTTACCGAAAGATTGGATTTATTTTAAACTTAATTTGTTCGTTATTTAATTGTTACAATTAATTTCGAATTTTTAATCGGTTAATAATAAATTATTACAATATTAAAATTTTAAATAGGTTTTTTATTAAAATAATAAAGAACAATATAACGTAATTTTATAAATTAATAACTTATATAACTATAACTTAGTTCTGATTATTTTGTTACGTTTATTAAAACCTTTTACGTTTTTCGATACTTTTAATTACTTTGTATATATTATTAAAAACCGTATTAAAAATCCGTTTTGTCGAAATTATAAATATTCTTTTTTGCAATACCGTATTTTGCAAATATAAACCGAAATAACTTAAATTACTTACGAAATACCTTTAAATCTTCGCATAATATCTTTTAATAATCGATTTTTCGATTTAAACGCGTTTTAGGTTTTTTTGCCGTCGAACGAAGTTCGATGTCTAGTTAACCCTAACGCGTATCGTAACGTATTAAGTAAGCAGCAAATTTGCCATATCTTCAACACATTAAAACCGGACAGGAAACTCTTGCATATTTAAATTAAAAATTCGGTCGATAATTAATTTTTCCTCGGTCGGCGGCAATTTTCGTAAATTGGAAATAATATCGGCTCGGAAAGATATGCCGTTATATCGAATTTTTAAAGTTAATTCCGAAACAGTATATATAGCACTTAATTTCGCATAACTAAATTTCTCGTTACGTTTTTTAGCTTAAACGGCCAGGTTCATCCTAGTTTTTTTATAAAACGTTTTATATTATGGTTATTAAGAAATAAATAATTAAAGATAATTATTGAAAAAATTAAGAAAATCAGCTATTTCGCGTATATGGTACGTTATATCTAATACTTTCGAATACGATAATTGATTAAATGGGTTTACGGTTAAGATAGATTATCTATTTTAATGCGTGCTTAATTCCGATTCCGAATAATTGCCAATAAACTTCGACTTTAATAAACTATATATCTGCTAGCCATGGTTTAATAAGGTTCTTAAAGGTTTTATAAATAATAACTTTATATGGTAAACCTTGAAAATAAATCTTAAAAACGTATAAAAAGCTTTATAAGCCTTTAACAATTTTACAGCCAGAAATTCTAACCTTAATTGTTGCTATAACTTTTTATATTATTACCTATTAAAATAATAGTTGAAATAATATAATATGTTACGTAATTCCGAATATACGATATCAATTAACCTTTATAGAAAAGTTTTAATAAAAACTGTTTTGTTTATAATAACATAGTTAAAGAATTACCGTATAATTTAAAAGATTCGACGTTATTATCTATTTGGAAAAATATTCTGAAAATAATTAATTTCGATTTTTAATTTTTAGATACTGTTTAATTATCAAAAATAAAAATAATCTATTTTCTGTTAAACTTATTTGAATAATTTTAATTTGGCCGAAAAACTGCTAGTAAAAATAAACTGAAACAACGATAACAAGCTTAACAATTCCGAAATCCAATTGTTGGAATAATGTACATTAAACGGTTATAAACGATAGTTTGCCCGGTTGCTTAAAATTGCAAAAAGTTTTTAAAATTCCGACAAAATCTACGCAGATAGAAGCGGGACTAGGTAATCTAGAGTTGCCTTAAAGTAAGACATTTACGAAACGGAAGGCCATTATTAAAGCATAGGATTTAAAGTAATAATTTATTATTTCATTTAATTTTATATATACAGTTACGTTTCTTTAAGGAATAAATAACAATAAATATGCAAGATAAAGTTAGGTCCAAGCCTTAGTTGCCAAGCTAAGCCAAGATAAATATTATACCTAGTATGTTCGAATATGATAAATTTTTAAACGGTTTTTATAGTTAAAATAAATTGCATATTTTAATCCCGTACTTTATTCCCATTCCGACTAGTGGTTGCCGACAAGCTTCGGCCTTAGTGAACCTGATACCCGCTGACCACGGTTTAGCAGGGTTTTTGGAGGCCTTATAAAGAATAACTTCGTACGGTAAACCTTAAAGGTAAACCTCAAAAACGTATAAATAAAAATAAAAATAACTAAGTTAATTTTCGTATTGAATTTTATTTATTTATTTAAACCGGTATTAATACCGAAAGTTCTGTTGAAAATTTTGAACTTACAACGTTCACTCCTTTAAATCTCGACCCACTTTTACTTCCCGAATTATCTCCGATATGTATCATATATAACCTTTGCTTCTTTACTCGAATCCGATTTTTTTATATTTTTAACTTATTTATTAACAGCCGAATTCGAGAAATCAAACGACAACGTTAAACGAAAACGTTAATCCAACTCAATTACATTTCCTTTCCCCGCTTCCGGAAAATTACTTTAAGGTAATTATTTAATATTTTTTAACCTTTAATAATAATATTAACGAATCATATTTTTTAAAGATTTTTAACGATAATAACGATGATTTATTTTTGAATTTTCCGGATTTAAATACGAATTTATTTAATGTTCCGTATAATTGTTATAGTACGTATCAGGTGCACCTAACTATGTAATCTGTGCATTGGTGGGACAAGCCCACAAGCCTTAACCCACAAACCTACTTTTAGTTTATCTAGATGGAGAAATTTTTTTGTTATTTTTTTCCTTTTTACCTTAGATTTTATATAGCAAATAGGAATCTGCTTCGTTTACGCCGAACCTTACGTATCGTAATATAATCTAAGGTTACCTTTATTCGTCTGGGAAGGCTTTACAATATCTTACCCCTTTTTTTTCGACCCGAATTAACCTGTTATAACTGCAGCTACTCGAAACGCGCCATTCCGAACCTAGACAAGATTTGCATTATTGTAGCAATAACGTAACGGAAATACCTAAACGAATCGAAATTAATGACTTACGAATGATGGCGTAGTTTATAGAAAAAACAGCCGCTATTACGCAGCAGGCCCGAAAAAAAATTTATTTCGACCAGGAAGCCTTTGCTAAAACCCAGCCTAAAAGCGACAAAGTTCTGAAAACAAGCTTTTAACGCTATTCGGATATTTTCGATACCATTAAACGAAACCCCGAATTTATAGCTATATTAAAAAAAAGGTATTAACTAACGATAACCGAATAATCGAAAAGGTTATTATTATTTCCGGATTTACGTATAAAATCTTTAAATAAACCGTTTCCATAAAGGAAAAACATAAGTTCGTCGTTCCAAAATTTAACTTAATAAGTAACCTAATAAAAAAAACAGAAAAACTTGCCGAAATTTATGGCAAGAAAAAATAACGCGTTTTTTCCGTTTAAGCCTTTATTAAAAAAAACGCAAAGCTTGGCTAAATTTAAATAATATTATTAATTATAAAAAATTTGCTAAAATAATCGAAAAATATCCTAAAGCCTTTTTTGCCGAAATCAAGTTTCGAACCTTAATAAACTTAACTTTTAAGTAATAAACTAAGGAACTTACTGTTATAATAAAAAATATTAAAGGTAATATATTTACTTTTTTCAATTAAGCTTACTACTTAGGCAAATTAAATAAGTAACCTGCTAATTAAAGTAACGACGAAACTTAATATAACGACGAGATAACCACGGTTCTTATATTATTTAAAAATAAACAGTAAAAGCTTAACAAAAAAAGGCCGAAATTAACGCTTTAAAAAAACGCCTACGTACGGCTAATATAACCACCAATATTTCGATTTCTGGAAGTAAAAGCGGCAAAATTAATGTTCCAGATTTTTATGCCGACAAGGACAAAGATATAATATCGTTCGAAAATTGGTACTAACAAATAAAAAACAAATTGGTAATTAACGCGGACCACTTTGCTAACGATAAAACCAAGTTAACGGAAATTAAGTCCTACTTAAAAAACGAAGCTATAAATAACACCTTGCTTTATTTGCAACCTTTTTATTTTAATTAAATTACTTTATCGGAAAGTTTCATGGCCTATTTTTACCGCAAATACGTTAATCCTAACTACTTTAAAAAGGTTAAAGAAAAATTCCGTGTTTTCCGAATAAAAAATTGCGACGATTATACCGTTTTTAAAAACAAATTCGTTCGCTTTGCAAAGAAATGTTAACGCGACAAGAAATTCTAGAAGTTTAAGTTTAAAACCAGGATTTTGCATAAGCTACGGATGGCATTAATCTAACTATATTATAACAAGAACGTCAACTTTTATCAATACGCCCAATTAGCTACGGAAATCGCTTTAACCTATAAGCAAGAAAAGGTTCGTAAGCCAAGTCGGAAAGCATTTAAAAAACGTCGTGGTACCCGAGGAACTATAAGCAGATAAGGCAGCAACAAAACGTTTACCAACAGTAACAACGGCAATTCGACAAATGCCGGTCGATAAAACGACAGTCGCCCTCAACTATCTGCAAACCAAATTAAACAATACATCGTAAAAAAACGATACTTTCGATACCACGAAAAAGGATATACCTTACGAAAGTATCCTCAAAAACCCGCATCCAACACGCAATTTTTTTAAAAACGCCAGGCCAAAATCAATGCCATTATTACGCGCTATGCGACGCCCAAATCCAACCTTGCAAAACTAAATCAAGAAACCGACAAATAAGAAAAATAAATACCCTAAGGAAAGTAGATTCCCTCCCAGGGAAATTAACGGAAAGTTTTAACGTTAAAATACTTTTTGATTTTTTGCAGCAAATTCTCGGTAAAGAAGTTTTGTTATTTTCAAATACCGTAATGCTTAATGGATTATCTTTAACTACCAAATTTACTTTCGCTAATACGGGAACAAACGGCTACTTATTTCTCAGTATTAAGTTCGTTAAAAAAATTAAGAAATATTTAAAATTACGCTTACTTACAGGTTTCGAACTTTATCGAATAAGAAGGTTTGACGGACAGGCCACCTAATTTATGGACGTTTTTATAGCCCTAAGATTTCGTATCCAAAAAAGGACGTTATTACGAATTCCGTTTATTATTCTCAATATAAAATGGGATATTATTAATTGCACCTAATTTAAGTTATATCGGGTAAATATCAATACGGCTAACCGTCGTTTGCTGTTTTCCGAAAATTAAAACCTAATACCGTTATACGACATTCCGATAGATAACGCAAAAAGCCCCATAACCGATATAAACGGAAAGTTCTAAACCGACGTCCAAAAAAGGAAACGTTTAATAGATCAAAAAGATAAACGACGTCGCGACAGTCGACGATCTACTTTTAAGTTCCCACGTAACCCCCGAGCGCCGACGATTAAGGAGGTACCAAACGAATAATTGAAACGTAGCGCTAGTTAAACTTTAACTTTCCCATTAAAAGATAATACCTTGCAACGTATCTAAAAAGGAATAAAAATATTGGAAACGGTTACGGAATAAATACCTTCAGGCATTAAAAAGCTAGAGAAAAGCTTACCAATAATACGGCCGAATTCTATAGAATTACAAAAACAAAGGCCTATTAGTTATTACAAAAAGGAACGTATAATGCAAAAATAATTGGCAAGATCGGAAAAGCCTAATACTTTCTGTACGAAAAACGAAAATAAACCAAAAGAATTTTTATAAGACGTATAAGGCCCTTATATACTCAAAAAAGATGTTATTAAATGGTACCGATATCGGCCAGACATAGCTGTAATAAATACAATTACGTTTTATTACGTTACGCAAGTTCCAAATATCAAAATATATATTATTACCTTACATAAAATCGACAAGGTTATTACTTATTAACAGGAAAAACCCTTATCGAAAAATAAGGATAAGTTGCGTAAACGCGTTCGGAAACTTATATCTAAAAAGTACCATAAATACCTGGACGTATTTAGCAAAGCGGAATTTAATAATTTACTGTTATTACGACCTAACGTCGATTACAAAATAAAAATCGATAATAACTTTAAGGAATTAAGTTTTAATCCTTTATACAAGATGTTATTAAAAAAATTCGAAACGTATCGGAAATACATTACCGAATATTTTTAAAAGGGATTTATTAAATTTAATGCAACCCCTTAAACGGTACCCATCCTATTTGCTCGTAAAACAAACGGAGGTTTCCGTTTTTACGTAAACTATCGCAAACTAAATGCCATAACGCAAAAAAACCGTTACCCATTACCGCTAATCGAGGAAATTTTGGCGAAAATATCGAAGGCTAAAATATTTACAAAAA
This sequence comes from Monosporascus sp. 5C6A, assembly GCA_004155035.1. Classification (NCBI taxonomy): domain Eukaryota; kingdom Fungi; phylum Ascomycota; class Sordariomycetes; order Xylariales; genus Monosporascus; species Monosporascus sp. 5C6A. The sequence goes on along the minus strand of QJOB01000056.1, from coordinate 227,466 downwards.
TCGACATCCGCTAAACGTTTTACCGTATACGTATAACCCTAAAAACGTAAAACTTATAACGTTCTGTATTAGATATAAAGTTTACAAATATCGAATATTATTATTTGGTTTAATTAACGGCCCGTCGACATTCCAACGGTTTATTAACGATACTTTTTTCGAATACCTTAACAATTTCTGTAGCGGGTATATTAACGATATTTTTATCTTTTCTGAAAATATAGAAGAATACGTAAAGTACGTAAATAAAATTTTTGTTAAATTATAAAAAGTTAAATTATAAACGGATTTAGTTAAATGCGAATTTTACGTTACGCAAACTAAAATTTTAAGGTTTATTATTAATATAGACGGCGTTACCGTCGATCCCGCTAAAGTAAACGTCGTAAAGAACTAAAAAATGTTTACGAACCTTTAAAAAATTTAGTTCTTTTTCGGATTTTGTAATTTTTACAGAAAATTTATTAAAGATTATAGCAAAATCGCCCGTTCCTTAATTATCCTTACCAAAAAAAACAAGATATTCCATATAACGTCCGACCGGATAAACGCTTTCGAAAACCTAAAACGACGCCTCGCCGAAACCTCTATATTTCGATATTTTTTATATAATTTCGAAACCAAGGTAAAAACCGACATATCGGATGGCGTTTTGGCAGGTATTATATTTTAACGCGAAACCGAAAAAAACGACTAACATTCCGTTACTTATTATTTTAAAGTAATACAGAAAGCCGAATATAATTACGGAATATACGATAAGGAATTATTAACGGTAATGCATATTTTATGATGTTAACGCCCGGAATTTATAAGTTTATAATACGTACGGTTATTTATAATAATTACAAACCATTAAACCTTAAAATATTTTAATACCAAACGTTTATTAAATTTACGTTAAACCGGATAAACCGAATTACTGTTATAATATCATTTTGTAATTATTTATTAACCAAAATCGGAAAATATAATAGTTAATATCTTATTTCGGAAATCCGAAAACTTCAAAACGTAAAAAGCAAAAAAAAAAAAAAGCGTATCGAACCATAATACTATTCTAACGCATACTAGGATCGCAAGATAATACGCAATTTAATACGAACCGATTTAATATTTACATATTATTTTCCGTAAACGAAACCTATATATAACTATATGTTTTAAACGAAAAAATACTACCGCCCGTTACGTTCGGAATAAATTTAATCGATAAGTTATTAAAAATTAACGCAACCAACCCTTAATTAGCGGTTTACAAAAATAAGATTAAAAAATATAAAACATATTCAATAAACGGTTACCTAGTACTTTTTAAAAGGCGATTAATTATCCCAAACGAAAATAACCTTAAAATATAATTATTAACTAAAATATATTACCGTTTAATTACGAGATATCCCAATAAATATAAAATACGAAAATTAATAATTAATCGTTACTAATAATTAAAATAAACCTTAAATGTAACGTAATTCGTAAATAATTACGCGTATAAAACGTTAAAAAATCCTACAGATAAAATACTAGAACTTTTAAAACCGCTACCTATTTCTTTATAAACCTGGTAACATTTTATTATAAACTTTAAATTAATACCTAAAGATAAATACGAAAAAGATAACGTATAAGTAATAATATATCGCCTAAGCAAACAAATTTAAAATACGTTATGTACCAGGTCGGCGATTGCTAAAAACGCTATTTTAATATATTACAAAGGCCCTTATCGCGTTTTCGGCTTATCTTAATCGATCGGTAATAATTGTAAACCTTAGTTTATCGCCGATTTTACTGATAAGTTTTCCAAAATTTTAAGAATCAAATAGAAATTATTATTTACAGGATATTCCCAAATTACAGGATAAACTAAAATTATAAATAAATATATCGATTAACGCTTGCGTTTTTTCGTTAATTACTATCAAAATAATTAATTTTTAATTATGCCGATTATGAACGTTATCTAAGTTTTAATTCTTTACGAATTTACGGGGTTAATTCCATATAATATTAAAAAAGGATTCCTTATATTTTTACTGTTTAACTGGAACGTACGTACTTAAAATTTTTCGGATATACTTATACGGGAACATCTTAACTATTAAAACGTTACGTAAATATTAAAATACCGCCCGAATTATCCTTACAAAATTATAAGAACGGATATACATATAAGCAAATCAATACTAACATAAGCCAGATTTCGGTTCCGGAAACAGCGTATACATAATTAAAAAACAAAGAATATCTACCGATTGCCCTAACAATAAGTTCGATTACCCTATAACCAGAAATTATTACGAAATCAAAAAATAAACGAACACTTTTATATATTCGACCTACCAGCCTTATAGAAAAGTTTACGTACGTTCCACGCCGACAAGTTACGTAAATACCCCAATAACCCCATGCCCGGACAAGCGCCAGAAAACCCGGGCGTTAAAAAAATCGGACCTAACGGTAAGGAAAAATGGAAAGTCGACAGGATATTATCATCGAAAATATACCGAAATAAATTCCAGTACCAAATACAGTAAAAAAAATAAAACCCGGATCCCGAATAATACGACGCCGAAAGCTTTAAAAACAATCCTATCGTCTTACAGAAATACCACGACGACAACCTAAAATAACCAGGACCTCCCAAGCGCCTAAATAAATAACGGAAAACCGCGGAATATAACGAATTCGACCCTCCTAACCCAGACAACAACGCGTCTATACCTAAGACCACTAAGGGCCTTAAACGCCGATAACGTCAAACAAAATAAATCATTTTAACAGGAAAAATCGCAATTAATCGTATAAAACGAATCCTACGTTGTAATTATAAATACGGGGGCCTAATAACGCAATAGCAGAATACGTAAATCCGAAAGTACCTTTCCTTTGCCTAAAAAGCGATTAAGTTCGAGTCCCGGCCGAATACTTAAATTTTTTATTTAAAAAAACTCGAAACAAGCCTTTTTTCTAACGGAAGGGTAATGTTATAATACGTATCAAGTACACCTAACTATGCAATCTATGCATTGGTAAGGCAAGCCTACAAGCCCTAGCCTACAAACCTACTTTTAACTTATCTGGATAAAGGAATTTCTTTGTTATTCCTTTCCTTTTCACCTTAGATTTTACATAGCAAATGGGAATCTGCTTCGTCTACGCCGAGCCCTACGTGCCGTAACAATAATATAAGTTATTATTTTATTTCTTTTAAAATTTGTTGTATTTACATTACGTTTTAGTTTATTAATCCGTTAATACGATCTTTACATTTTCCGTTACGTACCGATGTACAAGTAAGTTATTTTTAATAAACTTTATTATATTTAAATATTTTTTTGAATATATATATATCCTGTTTTATTTTATTATAACAATTTATATTAACAACGTTTATTATCACCAGACATTTTACAAGAATTATCTTCCGATTTTGTTAAACCAAACAAAAAAACCAAAAAAGAAAATTTATATAATATTGATATTATAACGGAAGAAACTAAACCTATTAAACGGAAAGAAATCAAGGTACGTATTTATATAACAACATTTACTTACTAAAATTATTATTAATATATTAAAGGTACATATAGAAATACGGCCGCGGTATAAGAAATATTATTGTTATTTTCCTAATTTAACATCTTTACATCAATATCAAACATGGTTTAAGAAACGAGGAGCTTATGTTATTATTCCTGAAATAATCTTTTAAAACCGGTATTGTTTTAGTTTTCGAATAATATATATAACGTTTGAATTAAAGTAGTTATAAAGTAATTATAAAATAAATACTTTATTTTACTATTAAAATAAAACAAAACATAATCTTATAAAATAAATATTGCTTACGTAAATATAATTTTTATTTTAAAATTATCTTTAATTTTTGTTTATATTAATTTCATAATTTCTTTTTGTATTATATATATTAAAATCGAAGTATAGATTGGTTTATAAAAAATTAATTTTAATTAAAAGTTTATTACTAGCAATACTTTTATTTATAACGGCCGTCGTTTCATTACTTGTATTACCAAAAATATATCATAATATATCTTAAATTTTAACGAAGTTTTCAAAACCTATAATAACGGTATATATGTATATATACGTACTATAACAGGGATTATATATATATAATCTTTAAAAATAAATAAATAAATAATATCTTCGCCTTTTTATTAAAATTATATTAATATTAATATTTATAAACAAATCGCTTTTTAATACATATTATTTTAAAATTATAACCTTAATAATGAAAGAGTTAATTTTCTACTGATATCAGTTACTGTTAGTAACTGTCAGTATCTACTAGTAGCCCCACTTACTGATACTAGTAGCAGTTTTTCACTAGCCTGCTAAAAACCTTGCCTCATAGTTCTGCGCCCATGCAGATACAGATTGTACGGCCTGCGGCTACATCGTCCATATATTGAGTTGTCGGAGTTCGGAAGTTCATATGACTTCCTCACACGCTTTTGCTTTTGATTGGATGCAACAACATTGCGGGCAAACACATACGGCCATGCTTCCGTTCCCACTAAGGCGCGCTTGTCAGCCATGATCTTTAGCCATTAACCCATCGACTCCATGGGTCGACGTACCTTCTCTGATCCTGGCCCGTTGCTCGCCGTTCCCAACCAACGATGGTATATATCGGGAGCAAAAGAGTTGGAATAATACCACGTAGAACCTTCAAAATTGTGCTCGTGATTGATTACTCCGTGCAACGAGCCTCCAAACTCAGCGTTCGGTCCAGCATTGAACACTGCCTGCAATATGTCGGCAGGCCACTGATGTTCCATATATATCGGGTGTGGTACATAAATAGCTTTGAAGTCATTTTGCAAAGCTATCGTCGCGGGCCACATTTCAGCAGCCATGGCATGGCCAGCGTCCTTGTTTTCGTGGTGCATCTTCATGAGCAAGCGACGCGATAACCGACCTGTAAGGACGATCGAGGCATACCGCGGTTTCAACTTGTCCTCGAAACTATAATTAATCAGGTAGTTTCTGTACACCCATTCGGTGTTGTTGACGTTAAAAAGAGGCAGGAGCGTGATAAGGTCGGCCTCCTCGCCTAATCCAAATTGCCCGGCCGGCTCGTCGGCAGTCCCATGGTGGTAAGGCTCTTTTGCGAAATTCCCGTATGACCCATGGAAAGACGGAACGTAGAAGCGCCCATTGCGATTGCTGAGGTCATCCATCCTCTGCTCTCTTGACCACTGGGATAGCCTTCGTAGTAGCTGCCCGTAATGTCCAATGTATCTAACATCCAGCTCCCAATTCCAAAAGAATTCGAATTCAGGGTGCTGCACCGCAAAAAGCTGAACAGGCATGTATGTATGGAAGAATACGCTATCTCTGTCAGTGGGCACAAAACTGGAATGGGGGACTTGAGACTCACTCATACGCGCCTACGTTAGGATATGCCTCTTTCGTATCCAGATAACTCCATACTTCAGTCATGTTGCGGAACTCCTTCGGCACATGCAGCTTTTCAAGAAGTTCAGGTATTCGGCCGGCGTATTCAACGGCCGTAGATTCACTACGAACGTGCATAAGGACGAAGACTTGGAATTCGCCTCCCAAGGCGAGAGATGATTCCATTACCAGGGCTCGAATGTTTCGAATGATGTCTTCGCTCCATGCACAGCTGTCCCAGGCGCGAAGCACGATTGCGGTGCGTGGCTTCACAAGGCCTCTCCCCTCGTTGGGGCGAGATCGGCGTCCACTCATCGCCAGACATCTTTTTTGAATCCCGTCTAGGTCAAGGTTCTCCCATGGCGGAACCAATGTGTCTCGTTCCGAGCGAAAAGCTTCGTTAGCACTAACTTCGTGCCCGTAGGCGCTCCACCTGCCAGTTCGGTCCAGACACTCATCAGATGGTAGTCCAAGTGTGTCTCGAGACCCCAGTGATGGTTGTGGTAGACCTGTGCTAATGTAAGACGGGGACATAGCGGCTTGGGCTGGCAAGCTCACCTGGCCATGAACCATTCCTTGCGGCACTAAAGATAGCGCAAAGCGGGAAACTGACGCCGTCGATCTCCTTACATGGCGAGAAGTCCAGGGCGGGCGATTCGATATAGTTCGGATGGCATGTGGCCTCCAATGGCTCATCGACCGGAGAAAGCGGCCTCGAGGCCGGGTCGACGGCGGTCGTCGTCTCCGTCGTCGCTCGATAAAAGCTTTCATCTTTCGGCAGTGTCTTCCACCAGTACTTGAATCGGATACCATGATGCGCATACGTATCGGACAGAGAGGCTCTGAAGAACAGAAGCAGCAGCCATGCAATTGTAAACGCTGCTAAGACTCTAAGAACGTAGATATATCTATATCGACGCATCGCGCCATGAATTCACGGAGCTCCTTGACCGTTAGATCACCAACATTAGCCCCCCATTGGTAGAGAGGATAGGCTACGCGTAAATGCTGCCTGGCAGGTAACGCGAATGAATAGCCGAGTAGAATAGCGGGACACGTACGCGAGTCTATTTGGTTTCGTACGGACTGGGAGAATTGCCGGGAAGTAATTTATTCGCCTGGCCTGGCCCCCTCAAGCACCCCTACTAATGCCCTCGTTTTAACGTACTGGGGAACGAAGGGGTATTGTGACGAAAATCCACTTCCCAAGAAACCGACTTCCGCATTTGGACCCTGGCACGTCCCAGTAGGAAAGTAAAGGAAAGCGCACAATGAGGCCCGTGCGTCTCCTAGAACCCTGCTGATTTGTATGGTCCGTACAAGACCTAATGATGCCCTGGAGCCCTGGAGCCCTGGAACCCTAGGACTTGACCTGACTTTATTGTCGAGCTAGCTAACCGTCGACTTGATTAACTATGTTGCAACTGTCGAATTAAAAAAATGAGTGCTGGAACGTATGAGGCGTACGAGGCCTACGCCAGCAGGCCGTGTAGCCGAGATACGCGGAAGGCTCCCTTTTTCTTCCGGTATTGGACGTAACCGGCAACGATTAGGCTGTTAAAACGAGGGTTTATTGTGCTGCCGTGGCGCTGCGGTAGCCTCACGTATCTTGCTACTTAGCTGACAGCTTTTGATTAAAAAGAGGTAGTCTAGCGGGTACAAACGGAGGATGGGCGTTAAAAGCATTAGAAGCGGTCAGGGCGGGCAAATCCCATAGCAAAGGTGGGCCGACGTAGCCGTGGCGCATGTTCGGTATTACGTATTGTGGGGAACGAAGTCATCAAAATTATTTCTCATTAGGCTTCCTCTAGGAAGCGCATCTAGCTATCAATGAGGCTTCAACCCTGGGTCTTAAGGGAGAAGACACCACGCTCGATGCTGTTAAGTAGGATGTGGCCGCTCTTAAAGTACGGGTAGACACTCCAGGAACCGTCGAAGGTGGCCTCACCGCCGACCGCATCGTCCTCAGGGCGGCAGTCAAAGTAACCGACCTGCCTGAAGCCCGCCGCGGTGTCATCCGCCGCAACAGAGCTCACGTCGACGATGCGCAACCCGGAGCCGTAGTTAGACTGGTACGAAAGACCGTCGATCACGTACTGGTTGTGATCGATCGCCTTGACGGGGCTCTTGTAGACCGAGCGGAACACGGGAAAGGTGAGGTCGGAGATGTCAACAACGTAGGTGGTGGTGTGCTGATCCGCAGCCGGGCCGTTCTGCTCTTGCTCATCCAGCTCGTCGTCGAGGAGCAGGTAAGTCATCTCCTCGTTGGCGAGCCAACCCTGGTGGGTGTAGGTCACGCCGTTGTAGGTCGTTCGGGACAGCTGCCTGGGCGTGCCCTTGCGCGTGACATCCACGATGGTGAGGGCGTCCTCGTTGTAGTTGAAGCAGATCTCACGGCCCTTGTATGCCTCCTGGGGACCGGTGTAGATGACACACTGGGCGTCGTGGACATAACCGTCCGAGCTGACGCACCCGGCATCCTGCGGCCGGGCGGGGTTCGACACGTCCACCATCCACAGGCCACCCCGGCACTTGAGCGATCGCGCCGTACCCACGGCGTAGATCATGTCCGTCTCCTCGTTGGCGACGATGTTGTGGCTGCTACCGAAACCGGAGAAGTGCGCGGTCAGAGAGTTGAGGGAGAACGTGACTGGGTTCTTCGGGTCAATGTTTAGCAGCTTCCTCATGTCGAAGATCTGGAGCCCGTGGTCTGCAGCCTCGGAACCGATGTAAACATGGTTCTTAATGACCTTCATATCCCTCCATGTCGATGCTACTGTCTGAGTTGGCAGGCGGCCAAGGTAGACCAAGCTGCCATCGGACTTGACTTCGACGAAGGCAGTTCCGTCGGTCTGACCAACAGCACCGAACTCCCGCCCGTCAGCGGAGGTCCAACCTGCAAGAGCCCAGATGTCAGTCCGGTAATCGTCGACGCCGACGTATTTCCCCAACCGACCTTAACAGCTTCTGTTGCCGCGGACTAGGAGGGAATATGGATTGGTCGACTTACCCCAGACATCGTTACCCCGTCGCTCGCGGGAGCCCATGTCCTGGTGACGGAGGAAGCCCATCAGATCGACACCGTCGCAGGAGTATTCGCCGGCGGTGCCGTTCACGCAAGGAGTGGCACCAACTTTTTGGTAGCGGTCAACATCGTAGACACCCGCGGCGATGTTAGCCTCCGTGTGGCTCTTCTTCTTGCCCATCACCACCTCCATGGAGACCGCAGTCGACGCTGTGAAAGAGCGGAGCTCGTCAGGGCCAAAAGCGCTAGTCGTCACCTGACGGCTCTGGGTATAGGGTCGTGCCTCGACCCCAGCGCTGAAGGCTGCTGTTAGCAGCAGCGACTTGGTGGTGACCTTCATCTTGTCTTGATGGCGAAGCTGAACAAAGTGAAGAATTGGAACAATCGAACCAAGGTTCAAAAACAGCCGGCGTCCCGAACTGCAACGTGCACTGCTAGCTAACGAAGGATAACGAGCATCGTATGCCTCTGATATGGCAGATCATCACTACTTATATACTCCAGGCGGGCTCCGGTCTGTATACGGCCTCCAGCTTATGAGAAGAGCTCATGCCATGTTGTGGCAAGCTGTCGCCGGTGTTTTTGTCTTGTCTCCTGCCCTCTTGGGGTAGCTATTCTTGGCCCCTAGAGGCGCTATCTGCGGCGCCACCAGGGTCTCCATGCGGAGGTCGGATGCACCTTTCCGTTTGAGGACTATAGCCCCTTCAGAGCTCGGGGCGCCATGCCTCACTGTGATACGAGCACCGGGCCGGAGGCCACAATCCCCCAATGATCCCGCACTAAACGTAGAAACCTGCGATAGCCGTACCGGATATAGACATCTTTCCGGCAATTGGCTTGCGGATCGGCATTTATCTCAGGGCTTCTAGGGACAAATCACAGCCCCGCATCGGGGCCCCGGCCGCATTGTGAGTGTTGGCTTGCTACAATGCATGCCTTGCAGTTGCCTGCGAATATCGCCAGGCACGCAGGGGGTCCACGGAAGAATGGACCTGGCTCATAACCCTTCCCAAAACTTCCTCAGATCCTGTGTTAAACCCTTGTCGTTACACCACATCAGAACACTAAGGATATTAGAGATTTACACAATTCTGTTCACAAGAACGGTTTTTATTTATCTGCAAGTGGAATCCTTTTGAATCGATCGTGGTATTTATGAATAAAAAGTTAAAGGTATCGCAGTCCTTTTGGTTTTTTGGCCAGGTCCATTTTTCTTTCGTGGACATCCCTGGCACGATGCCTCCGCATTTGCCACCCGGATAACCGGCGGAGAGCTCGTGCATAACGGGTTACATTACAGCAAAGCAGGGCAGCCAACAATGGGACCTTGCCAACTCTCAGTCCCATGGCTCTGGTACTGGGCCTGGTTTGATCGGATCAACGAGTCGAGTCAAACCAACCAAGCGACGAATGTCATCGGGCGGCTCCTTGATTTGAAGCAGTTTGAAGATGACTAAGGCGCTCTGAGCCCGCTTTATTACTCCCCGTACCATCAGCGGGCACAAGGAGTTTCTCACTGCAACTGTAATAGAAGCATCAATACGACACGGACCGTGGGAAAAAGGCTATCCTACCAGTACCACTCTTCTCAGCTACTGGCCCGATGTAACATACGAAGCATGCATGCAGGACGGAAAGTGCGGACCGATAGCCAAGCTTATAGCTCTAAAGTGAATTGGCCAGTAGGAAGATTCCATTACCTTTGCTTACTGTCATGGGAAAGGGTCTCCCTTTCACAGATGGTCAAGGATCATCCATAACAAGGCTGATCCTTTCCGGAGCCTTAGAGCCTTATATCATTGGATCGCTCACACAAGTGGGATCGCCGTTTCTTAGCTTCGTAGATATCAATATATCATTAAGAGCTGTGCAGCAGCTTCCTAGTGAGTGTGACACTTACATCCGGGGACACACTCGAGTGCTGAAGAGCAGGTTCAGGCCATACTCTAAGGCTGTCACCAATCCCGTGGGTTATCAACCAGCTGGTATCGTGTACATTAATAAGGCTCTCCACTATGCGTCGTCTCAGCCAGACTCGTGAGTCTCTAAAGGAAGGCCTTCCGCTTTGGTACATGAAGAGGGAGCAACCTAGTTTAAATTTCGATTATATCCTTACCTGCTACTCTCACTGCCCTGTCACGCAGTGATTCCAGTTCCCAACCTCTGAGATATTACACATCGGCTGTCATACTTTCTGCCTAATCTTAAGGTAAAGAATAATTCTTGAAGCCACAGTAATCTAGAACGCTATCTGTGCTCCAACCTGTCTACATATGATATGGTGGGAAAGACAAGTGCTAGGAATCTTCAAGCTTCAGTAAGCACACTTACGTCCATCCGTCCCAGGCAAACTGTTTTGGCCTTCTGCGTTACTCCCATATTCACACTACGCGGTGCCACCCATTCTTCTAAGAAAATTGAATGGTCGAAGCTTGCCATTATATGCTGATTCAGTCTTTGATAGGGTCTTAAATCTTCTATCGTTTTACTGCTGGGTATGCTGACGTCTGGGAAAGAATGTTACAGGTGGTAATTCTTCGCCAAGTTAAGAGAGACATTCCAGAACTGCCAGTTATCTTGGTTCCCAACCAAAATACGCGTATGCCTGTAGCTGTATCTTTTGGTATGTTCAAGAGTTGTTGTTTGTTCGGGGGACTCCCCCTTTTCACATGATAAGGCTTACATAAGACCCAAATCGCGACTAGTGCCAGGTCTCAGCCCCACCCTATTAACCTTGGTCAGCACTCTAACCTTTCGTCACCGCATTCCTACTGACATCTCTTAATGAATGCAAGATTGTATAACTTGTATTCAGTTCATGCAACCCTTCCTCCACCCTCGTCCTATGTCCAAACACCCTAGGGGCTACAGTCAAGCCTCAATATATTGCCATTATACAATAGTGTAGGCGTCCAAGCTTAATCCACTCCTCCCTTTTGCCCCATAACCGGATAGCCTAGGGACAAGGCCAACTCCTCAAGACAAACCAGACCCGATGGAGCAGGTCTTGGGCACCCCAGAACTGCTGGAGAATATTCTGCTAGGAGTTGATTTCGTTACTCTCCTCACCTCGACCCAAAGGGTCAACCGGCACTGGCTAGACTTAATATCGAACTCGCCTGCGCTCCAGTGTGCCCTATTCTTCCGCCCCGATTTCAGTACCAACCAGGAACCCCGCAAAAATCCACTTCTGAATTACAATTGCTGTCTATGGATAATTGGTGCCAAAGCCAACCCGAAACCCTCCGCACTCTTCGAAAATGCTAGTTGGCGACGCATGTTAGTGCAGCAGCCACCTGGACAGGTCCTGGGGGTGTGTAATCATTTCTATATGACACATGGGGAGCGGGGTACACGGGCATTTCAAGTGCTAGGATACAGCACGATCCGCTGCGAGTATGGCGACGGTATACGCATGGGCCATCTACGTGAGTGGATTGATGAACCCGCGGAAGCTACGAGTAGCCACGTCTTTTGGGACACGCAAATCAGGAGACAAACCTTCGGTTTGGCAGTCGACGAGACGGCCAACGAAGAAGAAATAGCGAAACTCGCTGAGTTGAAAGAGGTCTCTGATACTCTAATTATCAAAGAGTTCAATATGTCTAACGAGACACTCCGGCCATACGCAGCTTCTAGGCTTTTATCGGCGTCGACTGGCAATCGAGGTGAGGGTAGTTATAGACCTATGCGGGTGACAGAATGGCACCCTACTTCTCTCTGGGACCGGCTTAAAAGACAAGAAACTACGTAAAGATACCAAGCAACACGAAGCCCAAGGCTGACTTAGGTGCAAAGCCACAGTTTCCTCAAGGTCTTCCTCCTGCAGGTAACCAGATTAACCACACAGTTTAATACTAGTTTAGCTACTTTTCTTATCAATAGAACACACCTATGAGACTGCTTACGCGTAACCGGAGCAGGTCCAGGTACTGGGGATTTTGATCTGGTTCTCCGGGTTTCTTCTATGTTTTTACTCACTATCAACTAACATAACGGACTTTGGGCTGTTGAGAAATGTAACAGGAGAATACTGAGCTCGCGGATATCACTGATAGACCCGAGGCTCCCCCGCACCCCCCCAAGGTTCCACAATGGCAGTTCACAGCTACGTCCGGCGTTCCCAATCTGGGATGTGAGTAACGCTCGACGGGAGGGAGGGGCTGATCTGACTCTAAGGGGAATCTGTGTCGTGGGACAATGATACAGAGGATTCGAGAGCTCGCCATGTTCGCAACTGACCTTCGGACAACATGCCATCAGCTTCCCGCGAATGGCTCTTTTACTTCCGGATGAGAAGTCTTGCCTTCGTTGCCCTCGGCAAGAGTTCAGCGGACGCTGGCACTGTCCTTATTTTGGTCCATCAGGCGTTTACTCAGTACGCTAGTCATCGCTCTAATGGTCCTTACCTCACAGGTGCACCAGTATGGGCTTTAGAGTACCCTAATATCCACCGCTCATGAACCGGGCCTCTCGCTTGACTATTGCCCCAGACATCATGGGGAAGGACGGCAAGGTGAGAGGAAAACAGATCAAGTTAAGAACTGCCAGTAGAATAAAACGGAAGCGCTTGACGAGATCAATATGAGAGCGTAAATGCTGTGGCCCATACCACCAACGGGACGACCTTCCCCCTGAGCGAAAAGCGAAAATTAACTAGGGAACCTGAAGTGCACCGCTTGCGCCCATGGTACAAATGCACACCATGTTTAAAGCTTATCCGTGCAATATGCGTTCATCTACTTCCACAGGGGATGGAAAAAAGGACCATTTGACATGCTATCTTCGGCTTCTGAGAAGCTTGCAAATAGTATGTGAGGATCGAACGGTACCATGTCGCCATGGTGCCATCCTCCGGGTGGGTTATAGGATAGTAGGGTTGACGAGTCGTTATCCGTTACAAGGTGTAGGTCGGATCCTGGTCAGGCAGGAGGACCTCGAAAAGCACGGAAAAGCTTTTCAGACGGATGTTTGAGGATATTCATCTCATTGCAGATATAAAAGCCGTAGAGACTCTACGCACGGAGATATGCCTCTATTGAGTCCACCCTCGCTCTATGTCGCTTGCAAAGCCCTCAACTGTGCAATAGACACGGAGCTTACCGAGCTACGTTCGGGCGCTTCATCCATGTAGCGCCTTCAGCATACTCACCACGTAGCCCCGTGAGGCCGCAATTCTGCAGCAGAGCCTAGCCCTCTCGGCGCCTTCTCGACGCCTCGCGCCGCAGCACGTAAGCTCTCCCTCACTTCCCCCTCATTCCAGCGTCTTCCTCGGGCAGTCGTCGTCTCCAACCCCCATCTCAAGTTCATGGCCGACTACCGCCCTGCGGCTGCGCCTGTTCCTTCACGGATTCCTCGCCGAGGACCTTGCTGGCGGCCATGAACCTATCGTCACACAAACACATACGGGTCAGCTCCGCAGCCAGTCGCAGGCGGGCAGAAAAACAAAAAAATGGCAGAAGTGGCACTGGCAAGGGGCAAAAAGGAAAAGAACGAAGAAAACACTGACATTCCGCCGTGCCAGCTGCCCAGGCCCCTCATGGCCTCGGCCTGCACGCTCGTCATGCGCAGCAGGTTCTCCGTGTCTGCGAGGTTCGCGGAGAGCCGGGCGAGCTGCGAGTGCAGTTGCGTCTGCGGGGTGGGGAAATCGCAAAAGTTAGCATATCTTCTCTCTATCTCTCCCTTTCCGGCCAAGCACGGCTGACTCGTCCTCCCCAAAATTTCGTCCTGTCCCTTGATTTGCCTCCTCACGGCCCCCAAGGTGAGCCAGTGTAGCCAGGCCGCTGCGTTTCTGGCCGATGTAGGGTACGACACCGTATGCTCGGCGAGACAGACGGACCAAATCACCGTACTTCAACTCGCGCCATGCAACGCTATGTAGGGGAGGTCACCCCGCACCACCGCGCTGAATGGAACCTACCAACTGCCTCGCTTTCACGACGCCGCCGCCGCCGGAGCCCTGCGGCGCCATGGACGGCCTGGCCGCGCCACCGGTCATTATGGTACGGTCCGCGGCTCCGCCCCTGCTTGCCATGGTGCTATACTGCTTTTGTCTTGTTTATTGTTTATGTAGTCCCGCCTGCTCCTTCTTCCAGCCGGGCCTCGCCTCGATTTTCTTCGCCCGAGTGGGTTCGCTCGGAAGAAGGGGACGATTCTGCTATGCTGGGAAGGTTGCAATCGCGGGCTGTATATGTGTCTCTGCGGGGGTCCGGATTCCGTCTCGATCGTTGCTCCGCGTTAAGTGAGCGAGTGGTGTTCTTGTTGATCGCCCGGCGGTGGTTGGCGGTTGCGGGGTTCCCCCGGGAACATAAAATTGGAAGACACGTCCAATTTCGCCTGGAAATTCGCGGAAAAACGAAACCACGACCGAGTCGGAAAGGATAATCCTAGAACGGCCTCAATCCGGAGTCACCATTCAATCGCACAGTATCGTGTCACGACGACGGGTTTGCTCGTGTTTCACATGGTGGGGTCTAGTGATGGCTTCACCGTATTAGGTAGGGCTCAGTACAGTACAGTAGAGGTTCGCGTGTTACCCGCTAGACACGCGTCGAGTACGGTATAATAAAATGCTCCTCTGGTACTCCTTACGAAGTACAGGTACCGGGGCAGCCGGGGTACGTACTAATAAAATTAAGTTGACCCTAGACGACCCCACCGATAAGATACGGACTATAACATACAACACGTCATTGGCTCGACCCGACATCTGGCACTGTCGGCTCCGGTACACCTAGCGGCCCCGCCTTACTTAGTTCGGATGTCCAAGCTCCCAGCATCTGACGTAATTAACGGGAAGAAAGGAGACAAAAGCCGACAGCAGGCCCTGGCCAAGGTGCCCATCCCCGCGTTGAGATGCGCAAGCGGCCCGAACAGAGTTGGCAGGGCTGCTGGTGCTTATGCTGTTCACGCACGGAAGCACGTATGAGCGAGTAAGGTGCTCAATGGCATGTCAGCGAGCGGGAATGCACAGCGTGAATGAATCTGTGCTCAGGGATGTTCCGGCTCGGTACTAAAATGCCGCCATCGACGCAGGGCCGCGGGCCTAGCTACACGCATAGGTAGAAATCCGTGAACGAGAGAGTCCATATCTATCTTGAGAAATACGCACACAGTGCTTCGTAGTACTAGGGAGTTCCCAGCGTGTCAAGGCTGGGATCGTTCGCTGAAGATGGGCATGCATCTGCTTGGCCCTTATGGGGAACGGTAAGCAGAATTTGGAGGTGAGGCAGCCGGCGGGCTTAAAAAGCACTCCTGCCTGAGGTCCAGGCGATTCAGTATCCACGGCTTCTACCTACGTGGACGGCTACTAGGCAGGCCTCGTTGAACCCTTTACCTTAGATGCTCTTTGGGCCCTGTCAGTCTTATCCTTCCGTTGGCGAGTGAGGGTATTTGACTGACGGTGGAAGCGACGGCTATTTGACTATACCGGTAGTGAGCATCCTCAATAAGAATATGTCCAAACAAGGTCTGTGCCATATCCGCAGATAGGAGGTCATAAATTAAGCTTTTCTACTCTCCTCCGCTCTCTAATGCTTCCACCCTCTTCGACACGATTATTCTCTTCATTCTGCTGCGTCTCCTGATTATCATGCAGGCAGCCTTCTCCACCAATCCCTCTTCACGGGCCCGGGTAATAAAACATTATGAGCTGAGTAAGAGGTGATTCATGGATATAGAGAGGTGCCGCGTTTTGATGCCGTGCATGCCATAGTTATTATGACTGCTCAACCTCCATTCCCTACAATACGCCCACGTCACCAACGCTTGACTGACCGTGCGGACACCCGCCATGGCTCTTGTATGCGACAACAGTTTAACCCAAGTCTATTTCGTGGAAATGTCGCCAAGCAACCGAATTTCACCCATATTTTCGCCCTCCCAGTCCGCCACGCCAACCATGCACACAGTTTAAAACAAGACACAGCTTCGAATACAGGCGGATAGGATTTGTACATCGTCCCGTCCTTGCCGCTAGACGAGAGTTCCCCTGGTTATAATGGCCTCGCTGATATCTCCGTGGTCCGTTCATTAAGCCGGCCGTAATTTGATTAGAGTTCGATGATTCTGAGCTTCGGGCCGTGTCTAATTCCAAGACAACGTAGGCCCGTTCTAGAAAGCTGCGGAGGATAGAGATATGCGTTCCGGCGGAGAAGGCGAGGGACTCTGCGACCCAATGCAATATTATCAGAAAAAGAATAAACGCTGTTGAGTCGTGCCAAATGTTTATGTACGTCAATCCGATTCGAATAGAAATTATGTGTGCGCCGCCAGAATTGTAGTCCAATTATTCCTTCAAACCCAAACTGAATGCTTCGTCGCTCTTCTGAACCGCGAGGGCGGGTCACCCGGATGTCCGTAGCGCCATGTAAATGAAAACTTGGCGATTGACAATATACCGAAAATTGGTGACGGGATGGTGACAAACACCTCCGTTCGATCCGTGTACGCAAGATATGTTCATATCGATCGCCCCGCATGCCACCTTAGAATGACGGATCCATAACCAGCGCTCGTGTCGACTAGCGAACCCCTATCGGAGGGCGAGGACCGAGGCTACTTTGACTGCTGTGAGCGGAAGGTTCGGAGTCGAGGTGCGTCGAATCACCACTCCCCGCGCTAGCGCTCGCACTGCCGGTCAGACTTCGCATGGGCTTAGGCTTTGGTGGTTGGAGAGTGCTCACCCCGACACGCTGTTCAACTTGTTGCGGTGCCACAGAATTTCCATGCCCCGGAGGATATCTTGGGATGGGCTGGCGCATGCTATCCGGCGGCGACGGCCGTCCGTTGGGACCAGGCCCACCCATCCCATTCGGCGGCGAGGGACGCCCATTCCCCCCACGAATGGAAGGAGTATACGGGGACCCCGGCGATTGACTAGCACGACGAGGGTAAGGCCCGCTCATTCCAGGGCCGTTTGAAAGCTCGTGCAGATGAGATCCGGTGAGCGAATTCGCACGAGAGCCCTGATGTATCTGCCCCCGATCAACATCACCGTATCGGTTAGACGAGTAGCCTAGTAGAGGGTCATCGAGGATGTTGTCATGGAGACCGGGTACCGCAGAAACCATTATTTGACTAGAACGATTCCTGCCAAATCCTGGCCGCCATCGGCTACCTCGTGGCGCAGGACCCTCCGGATTCGAACGGATGTCGCTGTGGCTGGCCGGCGCCTTAGAACGGGTTTTTCTGGAAGTAACGCTCATCATGTCGAAGTTGTCGGGGTCAATCATTGGAGCGACGGGACCTGCATTTACGTCGAAGTAATCATCTTCCTCATCCTCCTCGTCGTGATATTCGCCGGTTCGAGCGGGAGGACCCCGCCGCCGGGGCGCGGGGCCCGGACGCCTCATGCGCATCTCTTGTTCCTTCAGAGCCAACTCGCGCTGTCGGAGTTGGAGCTCTCGTTCTCGCAGGGCGATATCGGACGTATCGGCCGGGTAACCGTTGTCACCGGTATCTGCGGAGTCGTCATATAGCACTAAATGACTAAACTCTCCAAGATCGTGCTCGTCTATGGAACCACGCCTCGACGGTTGCCTTGCTGGCGGATGGCCATTTGGCGCCCCGTTCGCCAAGGGTCGATAGCCGGCGGGTGGGCCTCCATTCGTCAGCGGCGGCGGACGGCGCATGCCCGGAGGCGGGCCCGAGAAGTTGGACGAATGCCTAGGCCGAGGACCTCTAGCCATACCATTTCCGTTGGGGACCCCATTCGAGACAGTCCGAGGAGGGGGTACTGACGAGATGCGTGGCATCGGCGCAAGTGACGTTGGCGAGGCTGGGGGTGGAGGCTGAGTGATGGCTTCCTTCGGTCTGGATTGGTTCAAAATGTTCAAATTGTGAAATATTGCGTAGAGCGTTTCGATCCTTGGTAGTTTAATACCCGAACTTTGTGCCAGCCTGATCGGCGAACCCAAGAATGTTTCCACCTCCATTGGCCGCCGTGCTACATAATCCTGCCACATGATGCTCGGACTGTCTGAATGCCGGGTCTGTTCATCAATCGTTCTCTGCCTGAAGTCGGCGGGAAGGGTACACCCCTGGGTCGTAGCCAAGGATATCAGCTCATCTATCACGTCCGAGACAAGTTGTCTAACCCCCGTCTTCTCGAGAAGGGCAGAGTGCGAGGGCGTGTCGAATATTACACTAGCAGGGTGGAAGGCGATCGGTCTGTCTAGTTAGTAGGCCGTTCACTCTAGGCACCAATAGCAGCACGGAAAACTTACCCAATCACTCTTTCGAACTGTTGTTGTCGGATGTTGGAGGAGACTTTGCATTCAACACGCCCTGTACTCAATGTCATCGCCAGGGCTTGGGCCATGTCTTCTTGTATCGACATGGGAATGTCGCTATTTCTATTCGCTGGACCGACCCAGACCTCCGTGGATCCACTATGCTCGAATTCGCTCGTTCCTAACTGGGTGATCTCGGCGTTGGAGACGAGCGACAATACGACATTGGTCGGGAACCTCTCCTCGATCGCGGCCTCGACTCCCAAAGTGTGCGTCGTGTTGACGAGGATACAGGTATGCTGCGGCGTAACGACAGCGTCGATTACTGCGGCGAGATCATAGACGTCTGGGAGAGCTTTGATACAGAGGATAACATAGTCAAATGCACCCTCTCTGTTCTTGGCAGCTTCTTCCGGCGTTCGAACAACTGATTGATGACATCAGACGTAAGCAACCAAAACAAAAATGCTACAATGCATTGGTAAGGGGACTTACCATGTCGCGGCTTGAAACGTTCATTTCCAAATGAAACGGACCTGGTGAGTTGGTAAGATACAGGAACGCAACCCAGGCGGCGCGGTAGAAGGGGTAGGCTTACTTGAAAGAGATGCCGTATTGATAAACAGCGTCGAAACCTGACTTCCAAACCAAGGTCACGTCACAGGCATTGGTAGCCTGAAGCCTCCATGAAAGAAAGGCGGAGACCGCATTTCCACCCACTGCGCAAACCCTCATCAGCTCAATGTCCGCCATAGTAAGATCCAGCCACAACAAGGAGGCATGTGCAAGTCTCTGTACTCCTCGAGCCTCGAAGGAGGTGGAGAAACGAGTGTAAACGCAACGAAAGACAAGATAGCGGGTGTGGAATGTTAAGTTATATGCCGCCTGTTCCGAACTCTCGAGGCCCAAGCTTCGGTTGAAGTTCTGTATTTTTTAAAACGTGCCCGGCGGTCTAAGGCAGAGATTGGGGATTCAAGAGACAAGAGAAAGGGAAGCAACGAACCTGACAGGATCTTCAGACGAGGCGTTCCGGGAGCCATGATAAAATCCGGATGTGGAATAGCGGTTGGGCCACCCACGAGTCGCTTGTGCTTCTCTGCAGGAGAGCTCGAGTAATGTGTGTGGATGCTCTTCTGCCACAAGTCACGATGCGTCGGAATGAGGCAAAGTACCGTTAGGCCTTGTACCGCTGCCCTAAGAAGAGCCGAGATACACAGAGGACGCGAATGTGACGCCTGGTAGTGGTTTGTCTCACGGTCCCTGTATTGGGGAGAGAGAAACTTGTTTTTATGGCGCCCCTCTTGTATATCTTGAACCTTTTCCCTTTTCGTAGGCAAGCTGAACACTTGGCGCCCGGGAGAGATACTATTGATGCAGATCGATTGACTTTCTTTAGGCGGCCAGTTCACGGGTCACCCATCCAACGCAAAAGATTGGGGGGATTTGAATGTACAATGAGGCGATTCGACAGGCGTCGCTTGTTGACCCCTGGCGTATGGTATTCTCGTTCTCCGTTCTCTTAAAGTGGCTTCAAGCCTCCACAACGCAACACATCGGTAGCTGCCCAAGCCACGATTGCAACAAATGGTAACGAGCGTAATCACCTGGAACAGGCCGAGCCGATGTGAATAGCAACGGGCGCGTCGTACTAAACGGTGGGACACAAAGCTAGTGAGGAGCAGCAAGGGATATTACTTTCTTGAATTATCGAAGGTAGTTGAACAAGGAAAGAAACCAAGGCAAGATGGTAATGCTAGAGGGGGGGGATTTCCAATCAACAGAAAAAAGATAGCGAACGGGCACCGACCAATCACTCGGGGCGGGTCTGTGGGAGAAGAGTCTGGTGGGCTAAGTTCAATGTTAGGTACCAAGACCAGACTAGAAGGGCTGGACGAGAATGAATTAGTGGGAAAGAGGAGAAAAAAGTGTCGAGCGAATATCGAAGTGACGACAAGAAAGAGAGTAGAGCGTATGCATGGCACTGTAACTGGAGATAGATAGGTACTGTTACGGTAAAGAGAAAGATGACGAGAGGACCATAGTTGATGCGCCATCCGTTGAAAGAAAAGCTAGTCCCTGCCCGCCTCCCAGTCCTCCTGGCTCAACGAAGTACTTCACGTACCTCAGTGCTACAGTGGTAGTGAACTTAGGTACTTTATCGGTACTGCAGCCCGTGCAGTGTGCTGCCTGCGTTTCGACGTAGCTTGTAGCCTGCATGTAACTGGCCATCAACAAGGATGCGTCCCATAATTGATAGAGCAATTAATAAGAGAACACGGGAGGGGACGCGGTTGGTAGACGGGGTCGGGGTGAAGAGACATCTGAGTGGTAAAAGCCCCTGATGATAAATGGACTCGGCTGCAAGTGTGGGTGGGGCACAGTGTCAAAAGTACACCCGTGCTCGCCTGGAAAAGCTGGAACAACCAAGTATCCTCCTGTTCTCCGCACGTCCTCTATTTTTGGGACCTACTTGGTAAACTCCGGAAGAAAATGGTACGGTACTACATAGGTACCTACCGTAGAGATCAGGCCCATATATCTCCGTGACGTATCGCTAATTGGTTATCGGCGTTTGAAACAACGAATACCAGAGACGGAATCCACCGTTAACGCTCTAGCTTCTAGCAAACTTCGATTTCCTATATAAAATCTATAAAATGCATATTCATACTTAACTAAATGAAGTAAATACAACGAAATAGAAATTAATATAAACACCGCTATATAAAGCAATAACAATTATAAAAACCATTAATTAGTTATCGTAGTTAAAAATACTAGATATAATATTTATCGTAAAATTTATATTATATAATAATTGTTTATATATTAGCTCAGCCTGGAAAATAAGTCTTGGACCTATTCAATCTAACATATTGCTATATTTAATTATTACGTAAAGATTTTAAAATATCGAGATTTTCGCATTTTCTAATCGAAAATAATACGCGTTAGAAGTAAGAGGTTAAGGAAGATCTAACTTACCTGTAAGCAGATAATAAATGATGTACTTATGATATGATAAGGTAATTGAAGCTCAAAAAGCCCTTAGAGCTGTATGCGTAGATATTCGGCGAGCGACTCTAGGTTTATGTCTATTGTTTTGGTCCACTCTTCCCCGTTCTAAAAGAAGGCTTTTGGCAGGTTTTTGGAATAGCGAAAATGAAGAGTGTTCGTTCCACCCATGGACATAACATGCATACACACCTACATATGGACGTGGGGACATAAGAACCAGATGGACATGGTCAGAAAAACATGGATTGATAGGGCTGGCAGTTGCAAGCCCCACGCCGTGATTGCCAGAAGAAAGCGGTACTCTAAATGCTTCTCAATGCCAGGTTAAAATACCTACATGTGGAATAGAACAAAACAAGCATGTGCTCCTTACGATACCGCCTACCACCCTATGTATAGATGGCATCGCAAGCTACATCATAATCCAGACTAGTTAAAAGCTAAAAAGTACTTGGGTAAGTGCGTACATGAGATCCGGGCTCGCGGTTTCGTAGCAGCCCTATGAGGTGGTTAGATACAGTTAGGAGGTGTTCTACTTACCATGTAAATCGGTTGGCGCATTTCCCTGGTCGCCCCTATCTGCCTACGTACTTACATCCCTAGTAAGTCTTTGGGTTGCACTTCCGAAAGTTATATAGAGGGGCAGGCGGACTTTCGTACAGACGAATAACCCGACGCGGACTTAAGTAGATGCACTCATAGCATCAAGTAATTAATCTTTTAAGGTAGAGACGACCTCCATCCAAAAGGATATGCTCATATTACCTATAGAAAAGACATATGCGTTTAGTAACGCTGATAGTTGCGTACTTAGTAGAAAGGTAGGTGTAATGGAATGGAGTTGGCGACCACAGGGCTGGAAATCTTCGAACATTCGTCTCCTTGTAATTATGTGATGTACATATACGTGCTACATAGTGGGGCATCTGTCATTTTGATTGGAACAACGAGACTGGCAGACCTGGCAGACCTGGCAGGACGCGTGGCGCTTTGTCGGAACCTTTTCTCTATTCTCAGAAAGGTTGGCCGGATCTGCCCATATCGTATATCGTACGGCCGTAGCGCCAGTGCTGGTCGATCAACGCAGTTTTTCCTAACAGATAAATTCTTCTTACTAGAATGCCAAGTAAATCCAGGCATCCTTGCAGCCGTGAGATTCGCGAGCTCTCGGATATTTTAACGTGCCGTTACGACCTGCAGTGACCGCTCAGGCTACTTGGTTTAATACTTAGGGCTAAGGTAATTCGTCGA
Organism: Monosporascus sp. 5C6A; assembly: GCA_004155035.1. Lineage (NCBI taxonomy): Eukaryota > Fungi > Ascomycota > Sordariomycetes > Xylariales > Monosporascus > Monosporascus sp. 5C6A. The sequence goes on along the minus strand of QJOB01000056.1, from coordinate 204,507 downwards.
TTCCACCATTTTAACTGCATACACAGCTACCCCAGGCGCCAGCCTTGTATCGTTTAAATTACGGTGTGGTATTTTAAAAGGGTTCTTACTCTCGTAACGAATATAGACTCGTCGTCTGCTGATTCCTCTTTACGTTCGTCGTTCTGTTATTCGTCGGTCACGGCCACCACTGAATATGATGCATTCGGCAGAGGTCTCATCCAATGCTGGATAGAATATCAATACTTGTCGAGACCCGCACGATGCAACTATGCAATACACGATCGAGCCCTTGGAAGTAGACCGAGGTACCAACATAGGTACTTGACGGAGCTCTCAGAACGGCAGAATTGACATTTCCAGCTACAAGTGCGAGATACAGGGTTCAAGCTCACGGAACCAGCGGGCTACGGGTAAGCAGGGGTCATGCAGTAGGGCGTCGCTTAACCAAGAGAGCTTCCAGCATTGCCAGCATGCTTACTTCGACTTGGAACAAAAAGCAAAAAAAACTTGGAAGGGGGAAATTGCACAGAGAAAGAATGCATTATGATGAGCATCATTAAGGAGCAAACATTCGCCTGATAGGCAATCCCCATCCCTCTCGCCATGCGGAATACTGTGTCGTATATGCTGGAAAAGATTACTGTTCGATAGTTGTGCGGAACTTATTTAGCTTGCTGTGCCTGCTGATCATGATGCCAGTCTCGACTAGGCAGCTAGCGAGAGCGTCTAGAACCACGAAAAGTATCGTCACGCAACCAGAGTACCGGTCCAAGTTGATCGATCGGCCGCTTCCTAATCATCTGCTTATGCATCCTCCCCCCAGCAAGAATGACGCATTCGGCTTGCTATCTGAGCAATGGCCTGCACTTCTGCTTTCCTGTCGGACAAGTTCCTTCACATACTAGGTAGCTGACTACCGGATCTCCCCCAGTAAGTAGTTTGCGAGGTGATCATTACTGCCTATCTTTCTACACCTACCTAGATCAACATCCCTCCGATCCATATGTCGGCAGTTACTAATAAAAAGATGAACTTATCGAGCTAGAGAGCCATAAACAAATATTCCGTCAGCCAAGAACATGCATTTTTCTGTGCTCCACAGATTCCAGTTCTATCACGCCATGTGTTTAGCGCGACGCGTCTTTACGGTTAGTACCAGACTTCGTACACATTGGAACCTACCGAGTGCTTCGTTCTAAGTTCGTATTCGCTGTTCGACATCAGCAAGCGTCGTTATACATACGAATATCTTTCTTCCATTCTAATTCGCTATTCTTCAGTTACGGCGCAGTTATTAGACGGACAGCAAAATATATACCTTACTAAGCTGCTGTGTGTTCTTGGCTGCAGACTGTACCCATGTACTTGGATATATGGGATGTACATCGAGGCTTCGCGTCACAATCTTCTCTGTTAACCGGCGGACTATCAGGTATTGGAAACAGACGACAGGCACCCTGTGGGAATGTGGAACCCGATTCATACTAAGTCCGGAATCCGGCTTTATAACAGGTCAGAGTGCCAAGGTTCCCCACATCCCTTTCTGCCTCCCAAGACAAAGAAGCGGCGAAATGGCCGTATTAACGACTCCCAATCAAGATCATCGTGCCTATTCCGTATCAGCTTCACATGAGCCTACCTACATATGCGGGAATGTATCCCCTACCAATGGGGTGTCTCCTGCCTGTATCCCATCAAATGGAAAGGCAGATAATCCTTATTCGTAGGTAGATTAAGTTTACATGTATAAACAGATAGAGTTCAGCGTCAAAACCACTCCCAGACCTACATGGGAGCTCGAATGATTCGGGCCGAGGTTTGACCTCTGCAGGGCGGAACACTGGATAAAACACCTTGAGAGGAGTACTTGATTGACAACGCCCGTCCGGGGCTATATAATCCTGATCACTATAGCTGCTGCTTAATACTTGGATGCTAAGAATTAAGATCGTGGCTTCATATCAAGAGGCCTTTCGAACTCCCCACAAGCAGTACCAGAAGCAGTAAACCAGACACCACCAATATGCGTTTTGACATGTCTCAAAACTCAGACACGACCGGTTGACCACCAGCTGATGGTATTCCCAAGCTTGCAAAAAAAAACATCTCGAGGCTCTAGCACCAGCGCGGGCGACGCTCCCAGATCCAGTGCCCAGGAGAGCACGAGTCTCTGAGACACCCGATAGACAACAAGAAGCCCTTGATAAGGCTGACCTCCATATGCGGGGGGGGGCGGGGGGGGGGGGGGGGGGGGGGGGGGGGGGGGGGGGGGGGGGGGGGGGGGGGGGGGGGGGGGGGGGGGGGGGGGGGGGG